>NDFZ01005491.1:1174471-1257640 GCA_002192655.3 Mamestra configurata
GTTTGCTCTTGACTCTAGTCTAGGTCATAGATGACAAAGACAAAGTCGACGATGGAGCGATCTTACCCAGAAGAAGCCTGTTCACTCTAATTTTGAAGAGATTAGGAAGATTAGATTAGATTTCGAAGGTTCAGTAAGTTTAGTGTTGTCCGAACTTATTTTTATCAGATTAAACTACTTCGATAGAGAACAATTCTGTTCTGAAGCACATTTGGTTGGAGTACCCACAAACAATATATTAGTTGCAAATAAATGTGTTTATCAAAGTACGAAAGAAAAACTTGAGAGAGCATATACAAGCTCCGTACCACCATGGGCATTGAAGTCATAGACAATGCTGACACAGTGGTCTCAATGTGTAAGATGGCACCACCATAACCACGGAAACCTTTAGTGTATCGTAAATCGCTTGGCTTGAATCCAGGGCGATCTGAGGCGATTGGTGCGACGAAACTGAAACTTAGTTGCTCACAATGGGCCTCATCAGAGGACTTTAAGTCACCCAAAGGACAATGAAAAGGGATATGCTCGAATGATGATGTGAATTTGGAGCTCTTGTCGTCTAACATGTTGTAAGGGGTCAAAAAACTTATCCCTGAAACTTCTAACACAGATCACAATATAATTTCATTACCCGTTAACTTCAAAACGGCCTCTAAAATTACCACTCTCCACCACACATTATCACACATTCGCCAAGCGCTTAAGTGCGGCCACATCAAGTGAGGGGAACAAAAGCGTTCGGGAAGTCGGTGTACTGGCCGATTATAGGGAAAGTCCCAAGCACCTCGTTAGGCTGTAACATAATAATCGCAATTTGCTATTACCTACAGGCCACACGTAATATGAACGTCCTGACAGGCACTTGGGATGAGTAACCGTGAAAATAATAAGCTCAACGATAGTATTTTATAGAAGGTATGGGCTTGTGTAGGTTTGTGTTGCTAGTTCAGGGTTGCGGAATTTGTTCGAAAGAGTCACCGCGGTCCTGGAACGTAAAGGGCATTAGGAGGAACATGCATGGGTTTTTGTCAGTAAGAGCCTGACACTCCCTTTCGCTCCCGCAGAGCGGAAGGAGTAATTTGATGATTTCAAAATAAACTATTCACTAGTTACCTGTCGGGAACGTGTAAAAATATCTAAATTTGCTCATTTCTTTTTATCGTGTTTAATCAGGACATTGATTTTTATACATCTAATAGGGACTATAGACCTCAGTATTTGGTATAAATTTCAACTTGCTAGGTCCACCCGTTCCTGAGAAAATCGGTGGTGACACACGGACAGACAGACAGACGGACAAGAGAGTAATCTTATAAGGGTTCAGTTTTTTACTTTTTGAGGTACGGAACCCTAAAAACCACACAAGAGCTAGATATGTACTATCAATGATAATTTATTATTTCGCTCCGAAGTATGCTGGCTGGTCCTATTGGTTCTTTACCTCGATAATAGCTGCATAAAAAATCGTCGTATTCATTCCCTTGACTAATTCGCAAACTTCAAGCTAAAATATACTGTTTAAACTAATTGACTCGCGACTTTGCATGATGAGTAACTTGTAAGAACTGTTTCGTATTATTTTTTTTCTCACTGATCCAAAAAGCTGCCTTTATGTGTCGCCTAAGGAAACTGTTTTTTAAACGAACACTAAGCAAATAAAAAACACAATGTCCATTAAATCTGCATAAACAAAAAGTCTCGCTTTAATTCATAGTCTATAACAATATATCATTCAAACGCACAGAGTGCCAGGTCGCGAGGTTTTGTCGACAAAAATAAACAAATCCACAGTGTTACAGTTCAGGGAATGCGAAAATAAACAGCGATATGTGCTGCTCAAACACCTGACAGTCCCATTACCAAGAACTATCACTGCACACTGGGCTCATGCAAATATTGAAGAAAAAATACTAGTTTGTAACTGTTGCACTAGAGTGAACTATTGTTTGTCTTCCTAAATTGAACAAGTAATGCTAGTAACGTGACTGGTCATAACAGAAAATAATTCGGATTTTAGGTTTACAAAATCTAATCCCAACCATTTTCTGTTGAATCAGTTTTATAAAATATTTTATCTTTAGGCTTTTCATATATTTTAGGAGAAACGCGCCACCTTACAAAGATCTGTATTACCTGAGAAAAATTTTATAATAAAGTAAATTGCCCATAGTTTTATCAGATAAACAGATCTCAGAGATCTCTCAGAGATTGCTTGATGTAAATTATATACTGGCATTCAACTGCAACCAGTTGAACTGCAAGTCTTCATCAACATAGTTGGAAACAGGTTAGTCAGATGATGATGAAGACAATTTTACGGAAGGTTGTTTCCTAAATCCTAACACATCTAACTTTAATATTATAAATGCGAAAGTTTGTTTGTTACGCTTTCACGCCTAAATAGCTGAACTGATTTTGATGAATTTTGGCACGTTGGTAAGCTAGTAAAAAAAAATGGTTGTCTGTAAAGTCGGTTTACGGACGATAGTTTAACCTGACTACGTCATAACAAAACATTGTATCGGGACAATGAGTGTAACGTTACAATGAGTCATCCTTTCTCGTGCGTGCAGCTGGCGTTCATCGATTTATTGGACGTTATCACGTCAAAAAAAACAGAAATATTTTGCCAACTCAATCTTATTAATAGTCTTATTAAATCATATCAACTTAATACAAACTAACTATACTTCACCAAATTAATTTTACCCAACGCCCCGTCAATCGGCGCACAGTGTATCACCTCTCACCGGGCGAGGCGCCGCGCTGCTGACACGCAATTAAATAATGCTCCGAGTGTTCACACTAAATTCAATATCTCGCAGCCGACTCTTTTAGATCTACGAGCGTTATGATTCTGTTACCACTACCCTGAGTTATTTCATCTCGCTGGGGATTTATCTACCACCGTAACGGTTCTCATTGGCTCCTCAGCTTTATTAAAGAAGTTTTAGTCTTAGAATACAATAAAAAATATTTATTAATAGAAAAAAAATATTTACTCACTCACAGACACAACATAAAACAACAAACACATAGTTTATATGGTATGGTATGCTGGTCCGTTTTGGGTGGAGTGGAAGGGCGTGTCATGACTAAAACCCATCCGTGTTCCTTCTTAAGCCCTCTGCGTTCCAGGGCCGCGGTCTCTTTCGAAAAAATTCCGCAACTCTGGCAGACTCTTGCCCTAGCGGGCCCCGTCTCTTATGTTGAAAAATCTTTGAGGCGTTCGTGGAACACAACGCGCCATGGACCCGGGCCTGGTTGGGATCGGACAGCGAGCCACCCAACGCTCGCCGTCCGCAGGCCCCCGCCTACGGTGGTCGGGGATCGCCCTGCGACTCCCGACGCCCGGGACATCTTCCACCAGCCAGTATGTGGCTACTTGTACAACTCTGTCATTTGTCACTTTCAGATACTGGTAGGTGATGGTTTTTGGGAATGATGGGTAGGAAAGGAGGTGATGTAGTCATACCCTGAGAAGGAGCTCCACAATGGCACCGTTTGGGATGGGTCTATTATACTCCATTTGGCCAGATGGTTTCTAAAGTGGCCCACCTTGACTTTTAATGGGAAGAAACTTCAATTAAATCTCACTTTTAGTCAACCTCAAAATGCTGTAAAATGTTCTGAGTTATTCTCATTTAATTTTTATATTTTTTTTTTGTTAAGTAAGTCTCGTACGCATCATATTTGAATACTATCGTTTCTTAGTTGTTACGAGTATCTTTCACTGAAAATATACCTTTAGTTAAAAACAAAAAAAAAATGAGTAGAAATTTCTACCAAATCCACAACCCACTCCTGTTCCAACTTACGAACAAACAAACAAACACACACGAGAACAAATAGTACGTAATTATTGAACGCAGTTTAGTACAGTTGTATGTAACGAAACACGCTTTGTTTCCCTAGACAGTTCCCACAGGGTAACTAATGGGCTGTCCGTTCTACAAAATATTGTGTTCGCACTGTATTTTTGCATCACTTTATATGCAGCTAAAATTTCAATGGAAAATATCCCCTGATTGTTGGAGCAATCGATCCGAGAAAGCTATCGATAGTGATGTTTCTATTTCTCGTTATAAATGGTGTAAGGTGATATTTTGTTCGATGGTATTGTTTACAAGTTATTAAATTGTTTGAAATGAGATTTTATTAAGATAATTTGGCTAAATAATAACAGCCATACGGGTCGATCTTCAAGGTTAAGCAACACTTGTCGAGGTTCGTCTGTGGATGGGTGACCATCTTAACATACCCAGACTCCTCCGTGCCTCGGAAAGCACGTTAAGCCGTTGGTCTGGCTGCCACTTATAGTAGGTCACCAGTCTTGTCAAGGGATATCGATCGTATCGCCCGGTGGGTTCGTGGAAGTCAGATAGGCAGTCACTCCATGTAAAATACTGGTACTCAGCAGCTGCTTCCGGTAAGATTGGGAGCCGAACCCAACATATGTGGTTGGGCTGGAAAAAGGCTAGGCAGGTCAGATAAGGCAATCAAAAAGTGAAAATAGAAATTTAAAAACTGAAGTTCAGCTTTCAATCTGACTTTATAGTCGGTTGTTTCTTCGGAAAATCTAGCTTATATCAGGCATTTTTTTCTTTCACACTATTTGAGTTTCGGTTAATTAAAAGTTTAATGAGAAAGAACTTCGAAAATACTTCACAAGGTTCGTGGAAGAAACTTTCGAAGAACTTCCTTTTTCGAAGTTCTTTGTTTACTATTCAAAGAACTTCCTTTTTCGAAGTTCTTCGTTTACTATTCAAAAAACTTCCTTTACTATTCAGTGTGATAGATTTAATTGCAACGAGTATGAAAGTGAAATAGATATCAGCTTGTGCAACAGAACTGAACCACGAAGAAAATGCCAAAGCTCTACCTTTTAAAGTAAAAACGATGAAATGGCTTACAATTTGCAATAAATCATTGTTCAACAATTTATCAACTTCAAGATTTCCATAAGCTAGAATTACTTAATTTATTAAATCACCTATTAGGCTTTAATAGGCTAAGGTGTGAGGTTTCTTTATGTAGGGCAACATCATTAATCTGTTTTGTTTTCCAAGAAGAGAGACACACTTGAAGGAAGAGAAATTTGAGATGAATATTAATTCTTAAGGAGAGCAAAGATTCATGTGATAGAAAAATAATAGTTTGGGCTTCGAGTACCTAATTACACAAATATGATAACAACACCAATGCGTCATGCAAAGGTAAAAACCAAAAATTCATTAAATAAGTGTGGATTAACATCCGTCGCAGAGACAGTTACTTTAACGTTTTATTTTACTGAACTAACAGATGAGCAAAACTAAAATTGAAACAAAACAGCTAACAGCTTTCAAAATAAAACAGCTTAATAAAGTTACTCAAAAGTAAGTTTTAACAACAACTAAATCCACTCGTTAGATAGAACACAAATTATCAAATTATTGTCAGCGACAAAAAATATTTAAATCAACTGTCAAACTTCGCGCCTTTTTTAATTTTTGACAACCACAGCTAAAACAATCAATTGGCCTATCTTCTCGATTCATAAATTACGTTATTTACTTTTCGATTTAACCTGCATTAACGGCACTAGCACTACCAACATTAGTTTAGTTCAAATGACACGGGCGCATAACTCACGTCATACCAACCATTACTGTAACTCAAAATGGCGGCTAACTATCAAAGAGAAAGCTCGCGAGCTCTCACATCATTCTCTGTGGTCTAGTCTATGGCTTGCGAAATGGAGTGCAGATTAAAAAGGATGGTAGTAAATGAGGCTTTATTGTAAATTATTTAGGGATGATATTAGTTTGATGTGTGGCTTAATTTTGATCGTTATAGTGGGTCCACATATTGGGGCCAATGTTTGGGTAAATAGTCGGCATTAATAAAGTATCCTTATCATCTTTCTCACTATGTCCATGTCATGTTCATTTCAAGCTCAACCAAAAGTGTCTTCAAATCATACCATATTTTTTAGTTTCTAATCGATCAAATCATCGCTTACCATTACTTGATGTAGTGGTAAAACGAGAGCCAATATAAAACAATAAAAAAAAAGATTTTATCAAAAACCCTCTGAAATAATGTTGTCAACACAATGTCCTATTTAGATTTAAGCCGCACGCCAACAAAAGGAAAGGGCCAATATGTGGTCCTACTGAGACCCATCACAACCAACGTTGGCCCCAACCTTACCGGGCTGTGTGACAGGACCAAATTTATCAATTTACGAAGATTGTTCGTTGCTATTAACACGTTAAGTTCGTGTCTCGAGGCGATATCGTTGCTAAATATTAAATTATTGAAGTTTCTCGCACAGATAACACATGGTTCACCGTCTGTAATGGCTTCGTGATTTAACGAACTTCTCACTTTGTGGGCGATGTTAATCAATATATTGTATTTAGACACTTGCAGGGATTGCATAGGATAAACTTACTTGCACAATCATGTCATCAGGTTGGGCGTCAAATATTTTTAGATGTTATTGAAAGCATGAAACTGAAATAACTTTTTTTTCTGTACTTCTAGTTTAATAAAGAGGGTCGAACACAAATAAAGTCATATGATTCACTGTATATATTCATCACATATTTTATACTCAATATGTAATTAACATTAGAGTTTTAAAATAATTACAACATTAATAATGGTATAATCTGTGATTTTCAATAGTAGTTTTATAACACGCCAAATTTTTAAAACCTTTAAATAAAATTAAAATAACAGGTACACTATCTTACACTACAACATTTAATTATTAAAATAAATAATTGTGTTATTAATATGAATAGGTATTTTTTAATCCTTTTTTTTTAACTCGTCGAATAATAATATTAAAACTCTGAAATAAAGTTGCAGATTGCAACTATCAAGGAATATTAAATATTAGTGAATATTTTTCATTATAATTTTGCAAACAAGATTTGGTGATGTTCAAAGGTTATGTGGTAGACTACAATTCCATAACATTTAATGTTTTTCCTCGTAATCTAGGACACATAAACCAAGATCAGCATCACAACCCATTGGGGCATTGAGATCATATCATGAAGAATTTGTATACACTTTATAAGGAATGCTATAAGATATCCTATGAGATATACTATGAAATAGATAGAATATAATTTTCTACTGTGTGTATAATAGAATTTTGTCTCATATCTTCCCTCTTAAGTCTTGTAGTTAAGTAACTATAATTAACTACATTGAAAAGACAAGCGATTAGCACAACACCGAATAGTCAAATAATTATAATTATATAATTCAAATTTTCATTTAAGTATCACACTCTTTTTTTATAAAATAACTAATATTGTCAGTGGCACCTTCGATTTGTAACTGCTTACAATTTCACATTGTACCTACAGAGAAAATACAACCTCATATCCCTTAACCATTTGCATGTACTCTAACTAATTATAGTATATTTCTTTACTTTAGTATTGCAAATAATTAGACCGTTAACAAAGCACATTGTTGCAAAATTAATACATGGCACTCCAAAACTGTAAGCACTTACAGCTTTCGTACGTCTTCAGCCTATAATATACATAAATTGACGTTGCTGAAAATAATTTTGAATATAATCGCTGTCCACAAAATTAATTTCTAAGTATACAATTAATAAATAATCAATTTCTCTTTAATTGACTCTTTTAAGCCGCTAAAATATAATGATTTGTGTAAATTGCAAATAATTGACTTCTAAGACGCTATGAATTCTATTGGACATTTAAAATAATTTTAATTAACTTACAATAATTCTATTCATAAGATCTGTTAAACTATAAAATAAGCAAAACTAATTTAATTTTATAATTATTTCTCTTACTAGTGTCAATTCAATTCCGTATTTCTACCATCGCTGTTGTATTTGGTGTTATACAATGAGGAAACAATTAATTTTATTAGTGTCAGGAATAATATTATGTGTTATAGAACTATTTTACAATATCAGAAAGATTCCACTACATTTGGAAGAATTACGACTTTGGCCGACTCAGGTAATTATTATTACAATAATATAAATAGGTATTTTTAAGTACATACATATATATAAATGAGCAAATAGATAACATACATAGAATCAGGACTTTAAATAGTATCTACAAGGCACGCAAATAAATTTTTCGACAGCCATGATTTTATTTTAGAGTCATAAGTATTTCCAATAATTATGTAAAAGCAAGATGTTCTTTTTACTTAAAATATTTTTTTATCATAACCTTTTAAACGGATAGATTACAGTTAATGTAGTTATTTAATTCTCAGTTTTACATATTTTTTCACATTTTAAGCATCATAACTGGATTTTAAACGAATATTTTTGAAAAGACTGAATAATTTATAATCTAATTTACATTAACATTTTGAATAATTGTATTATTCAAAAACAGCCGAATATACTGTGTAATATTTCGTTTCTTTTAAATTTAGAGCGTAAGTATTACAATTTTTATTATACGTTTACAATAGATAATAAAATATTAGATTTTAATAGCTTCTCATTTGAAGTGGAACCCAACGGATGCGACGAGTGAATTAATTACATATATTTTCCTGCAAACAACAAATAAAATTAGTGCTTTTATACGGTAAGAAAATATCCCATGTTCAAACCAATAAATGTAGTACAAAATGATTTCAACTTTTTTTACGTACTAAATGTAAAATCACTCAAAACACTCTTCACCTAATTTTGATTTTGATTTGATACCGCAACTGTGTGTAGTGAAGTACAGTATAAAATACACTAAGTGTGAAGTGTATTTTTGTGAGTAGGTATTATCAGTTAAAGTTTCATGCTTTATAAAAAAAAATATAAAATCCAAACATGTGGGTGTAAAAATTTTAAACAATGCATGTGTCAAAGTTTGAAAAATTCAATATGGCGTATCTATTTCTATTCACGCTCAACGTAGACGTGAAATCGAAACATTTCAAGTGTCAAAGTGGATTTTAAATATTTAACATTGCCAATCTACTTCTAATTTTAATCAATGTAGGATGTGGAAACTTTAGCAAATTTGTTGTGAGGTGAATACGCAATGTAAGTGAGGATTTTATGTCTATGTTAGTATTATAATGGGTACAAAATAATGTGTAGAAGCGTCCAAGATGTAGAATGTACTGTATTAAAAGACAATATTAAATTCATATTTACACAAAAATGACGACCGGTATTTATGGGGGACACTAATAGTTTTATCATTAAGGCTACGGTAATTTTATCATTGAGGATCGGTGAGACTAAAAACATTTGGCACAACAACGTCGCGTTGATGAGGCGTAAACGCTCAAAAAATGTTTACGCCGTATCAACGCTAGATGCAAATGCACCTTTAATCAACACAATACTTGCCTCATATTTTTATTGGAAGCCAACCATGATGATAAAAATCATTGCAGCTTCATCAAAAACTCAACACCATAGATTCACTTAACGAAAAAACAGACTCACGAACAACTCTACTTCTACGATTACAAAGCTCTAAAATGCAAAAGATTAGAAAGAAGAAAGGTTTAAAAGAAGAACAGACTAGTACTTACAATGGTTAGCAACTGCTGCCACAGTGCCATTGGTGGCCGCAACCGGTGCTGCAGCCGCGATTGGCGACGTGTTTCGGTACCGAACTAACCAAACATTTGTTTTATGTTATCACCTGCAAACAGCAGTAAGCAGAACATATGCCTCGAAGCGACTAGCCTCTACACTACCCGTGTTTCAAACGTGCTTTTCTGAGGGACATTGTATGAGCTAGTTTTTTTTGTGTATCTTTTTGATGTGAAAACTTCTTTAGTGGCGTTGCGCACTTTTTGGGATGGGTAAAAAATGTTAAACTAGCGTCAGGACACGTGACCTGATCGAAAATTCGTAAGACGGAGGGAAAGTTCTGAAGTGTTAAATTTTTAATGAAATATAAATTTTCATGTTTGTGGACGATAGCGCAATACATGAATATTGTATCCATGTTGTACCACATATTGTACCACATGAATTATAGTACTTTTATACTGATAATTAAAGCAATCCGTGCGAAATCATTCCCTAACCATTCCAAAATATCAAAAATGCACAACGTTAATGTTCAAGTTTTCACTTCTGCGGCACTTTCAGGGTGCAACCCGTTGTTTTTATTGCATAATTTTTCGTCAGGTACATGGGTTAGTGTTTCTGTGCATGCCTTAACAACATTGGTCAGTATGTGCAGTAGAAAATAAACAATGGACTGGTACTCCTTTTCTATAGAGAAATCGTTACTAGTCATATTTTTATGTATGACACATACTGTGAAATGAACTTGGTATCTTTGTGAAAGCTCCATCATTCATATATCTATTGGAACTCCTATTACTTACACAAAATTTAGTGCAAATGGAACACCCAGTGCAACTGTTTCAAATTGTGGAGGCCAGTGCTCTGAGCCACTATCACAAGTGCACTGTGCTATTATGATTATAATAATTATTACGTAATATACTTTTAGATATAGCTAATAGATCCAACAGATGACATTTACTACTCTGGTATACTCGTTTTCATGCTCAACTTTGACTTACGATTCAATCGATGCCGATGGCATATAAAGTCAAATGCTAAGGCAAATTATCAACTGAACAAAGACAGTGTTACACTTCATAACAGAATTATCTGACTCAATTTAAGTGATAACATTAACAATCGTATGATGACAGAGAAAGTGTCGAGTTGGTAGCTCTTCTATAAAAATGCGTAGCATGCTGCTTTTTGGATTTATTTTGGTAAGTTTTGAGCCATGAATTTTGTCGAAATAATAGTAGGTAATTTTTTAATACACAACATTTAGAAAGATAACGAAGAAGCTAGGGAGACAGTCACAGAATTTGGAAGAGAAAATAATAAGCCAATTGCGCTAAATTCAGTACAAGGTCTAACACATTCATGACATTCAGACGATTAAGGAAGGGTCAGATGCAAACTAACAGTTTAGTAGCCAATCTCAAGTGTTTGCACGTTGCTAGTGAGGTGAAATAAAACTTGACTGTTTCTTTGGATCATTTAGGAATCTGTGCATAAGGGTCTACCTACAACATCAATTTTCAACAAGTTAGCTATCTACATTTAGTCTCTTGCACAGAGACGAATGCGCTCACGAATACGTTCTTCATGATATTTATTTGCTAAAAGAAAATCAGATGATTTTTTTTTCTTCCTCTGATTTAAGAGCAATTGTTACCACGTTAAAAACATCTATGGGTATCAATAAGACTGGCGCTCCTATTGCTAACAATACGCTTGTAAGTGCATCAGCTGGTGCTATTTATTTGTGATAAATTATCAGCCGTCCTAGATTTGCACCACACGACACATCGAGCAATCCAAGGTTAGTGTGACCAATTCCCCACTACCTTTCCTGATTTATTCATTTCGATTATTTTATAGCTGTCTTCAATCTTCAATCAATCCAATTACCGATTTGTTTCTATCTATATTCTGTTTTTACTAAGCCTGCAAAATTTACTTCTTAACTTACTACGAACGAGATCACAGTCTTCGGGATTTCTATCTTACCATTAGTCAAGTTTCATCCCTCCTCACTTCACACACATAACATTCCACGTCACACAGCTAAGCTTCACTTGACAACATCGACTGTGTTAATTGTTTGCTGATACTTACCAAATAGTAGGCCTATTATAACGATTCCGATCACTCCCATTATTATCATCATCTGTAATATTAAAAATGTGTTTAAATTAGGGTGTTATTTATTAAATTTCTTAAAATTTAATGCGCCCGTGAAAACACTGTAAAAAGGCGGATTTAATGCCGTAGGCATATGTATGTCATGTCATGTATTGTAAAATACTTTGCATTCTATTGTATAAATTCAAGTTTTTAAAAGCTTAACAGACAGATGTGTTGCAGGGGAGTTTGTTGCGCCACTTCTTCTTCCCAGCTACAACACTAGGAAGTGGTGACGGGCGGGCGTTTTGGGGTACTGTCTTTATGTAGAACTTTGACGTTCAAAAAGTGCTGGCACTCAGCCTAATTTGAATAAATGACTTTTGAATTTGAATTTGAATTTGTATGTTTGGCATGTTATGTCTGACTCTCTTATATCTGAGATTTTTACTTTAGAGGCTTTCAGTGGTCTTAGTGCCTCGTAGTTTGGGATCATTTTATCCAAGGAAAAAGTTTGGATACTTGAGTCGTTGACAGCTTTATCTCTTATTTCTTTGATAATTGTGGTGGAGATGAAGATTGTGGTGGATGGACAGGGAGAGGGAGGCCAAAGAAAACATGAATGGATTGTATTAGGAGTGATATGAAAGAAAAGGGAGTTAGTGATAGCGTGACGGTTGACAGGATAGAATGGAAGAAAAAAACGCGTAACGCCGACCCCAAGTAACATGGGATAAGGGCAGGAAGACGATGATGATGGGTGGAGATGAAGAGATTACCTTAAGATTTTGTAACCAGAACTTGTTCTTCAAACTCTTGGCTTGCTGCTCGAATTGTGACGCCCCGTACTGCAACGCATCTGAAGATACCGATATAAAATTGATCAAATACTTTTAGGTCGTTTCCGTACAATTTTATTTTATGCACTGGGGGATAAAACAAAACCATGTACACGCTCGTGTGATATCACTTGCTTGAACAATATTTCAGAATTTTATGTCACTTTCAGTCTCACTCACGAATGGAATGCCTTGTACTCGTAAAATGTGAAGAGGCACTTTTAAGGTTACGGTTCTCATGAACTTAGACTTTGATGGATGAAAGACTGGGAGTGTTTTTCTCATAAAAGTTGAAATACTTATTTAGAATTGTTTACCTGCTCTGTCGTCCAGCTCTGATAACTTCACATCTCGGTCGAGCACCTTATCCATGTTTGTCTTCATTATGTCCACCACCTGGATAAAAAAACAAAACATGAAGAAATCAATATAATGAAAATAATTTTGGACATGCATGTCAAAAAACGTTTTTACAAACAAATACAACCGACTTCCAAATAAAAGAAATACACTACAAAGTATAAAATAAATTTAATTTCGGAAGTCGGTGTTTTAGGTAGTTTCTTCGTATTTTAACGCCGACTTCCTAAGATGAAGTTTTTTTTTAAAATCTTTATTTTTGATCGATGACCTGGTGAAGGCCAATGGAATGTAGTTTTTTTTTTAATGGGATATCATCAAATGATTCCTTTCGCTCTCGGCGGAGCGGAAGGGAGTGTCGGACTCTTACTGACTAAAACCCACCCGTGTTCTTCCATATGCCTTTTGCGATACAGGGCCGTGGTAACTCTTTCGAACAAATACCGCAAAGGGGGAGGGGGAGGCCTATGTCCAGCAGTGGCCTTCTTTTGACTGTAATGATGATACCTGTAGCTCTACGTACCTCATCGACCTGCGCTTGAGTCTGCTGCAATCGCCTCTGAGCGGCGATCTGCTGCGGGGTGCGCGGCCCTCCGATGATCTCTCCATCGGGACCGGTCTCTCCCTCCGGTGGGGCTAACCCAGTTTGAGCGGGACCAGCTTCGGCAGCCCTGGAATGTGTGAAAGTTCATGGTTAAAAGTTAGTTTGTACCATTCTTAAGTGCATAGGTTTAATAGCTGGTAAAAATCCATACTAATACTAGCTGACCCGCGCAACTTCGTCTGCGTCACATTTTTCATTAATGATCGACCGCTGAGAGTAGAAAACAATATCGCTATTAAAAAATAGGGGTTGGTGATAGAAGGGTGAAAATTTAGAGTTGTATGTATTTTTAAATGCCACATTATAAAAAAAAAAAAAATTTGTCCAAAATATAAAAAATAAATTTTAGAGGTGGAAAACCCTTATCACTTAGGGGTATGAAAAATAGATAGTAGCCAATTCTCAGACCTACTGAATATGCATATAAAATTTCATAAAAATCGGTCAAGCCGTTTCGGAGGAGTATGTTAACTAACATAGTGACACGAGAATTTTATATGTAAGATGTATTTTTACATGCCACCCACATGTTAAAAAAATATAAATTTTGTCCAAAAAATAAAAAATAAATGTTAGGAGTGGACAACCCTTATCACTTAGGGGTATGAAAAATAGATAGCCAATTCTCAGACCTACTGAATATGCATATAAAATTTCATAAAAATCGGTCAAGCCGTTTCGGAGGAGTATGGTAACTAACATTGTGACACGAGAATTTTATATGTAAGATGTATTTTTACATGCCACCCACATGTTAAAAAAATATAAATTTTGTCCAAAAAATAAAAAATAAATGTTAGGAGTGGACAACCCTTATCACTTAGGGGTATGAAAAATAGATAGCCAATTCTCAGACCTACTGAATATGCATATAAAATTTCATAAAAATCGGTCAAGCCGTTTCGGAGGAGTATGGTAACTAACATTGGGCCACAAGAATTTTACATATGAGATAATAAAGCTGAAGAGTTTGTTTGTCTATTTGTTTGAACGCGCTAATCTCTGGAACTACCAGTCGGATTTGGAAAGTTCTTTTTGTATATGAAAGCCACATTCATGAGAAAGGCTATTGGTTTTACGGTAACGGGGAATAACGGGATATAATGTACGAAGTCGCGGGCAAAAGCTAGTCTTAAAATAAAAAGGCGCCTTCGCCGTGGGTTATTCAAATAATTTGGAAGATACATATTGTATTTTTTAGAAGGTGTAAAATTTTAAGTGAAAAGAAAACCTGAGCTACTAAGGGAGTTTAACTGGTTAAAGATCCTATGCTAATTAAGTTTATAAAACAGCTGATTAACATATGAAGCTGCGAAACCAATCTGCCTGGCAAGGGTATTCTACTGAAAAAATTTAATTACTCCGTCAGAACAATTTCCAAAAAATATTGGACAAGTATTTTTCTTTCACTTTTTTCACGTAAACAAAATATGAAGACGATACAGTGCGTTGAAAATAGCCGTGACGTCACTTCTATGGTACAAATGAAGCAAGCTGAGGGACTAATTAGATTTTTTCTGTAATATACCCTTTATTAAATGGAGTGACTGAGAATCTGTCAACGTCGCTAAAACAATCTTACATAAGCTAGATGTATCCCAACGGAGATCTTTCGATTCCTCAAAAACATACAGTATTTCTATACATTAACGTATTTACCCATGTTTACCTCGAGTTTTCAATCAAAAAACAGTATTCTGGCACAAACATATCTGACGCCTGCCAATTTTCTTTCGTAAACCAATTTTTCCTTAATTGATTTCTTGAACACAAGGTAAAAAACAAGTCCGTAAATATTCCTTATTCTATACCTAATAAGAAATCAGGTGGAAAGATAGATAAGTAAGACAGATCGCTAGTACTCATTCGGCTAAGTTCGTTTATCTTCGTCAACCACACGAGGCACTATCAGACGCGTGTAACTTTAATACCAAGGTTATTTACAGGCTTGAAAACTTGCCAAATATAGCCAACTTTGCCGAGAGCTTTATAATCTATGGTTTATCTTACGTAAATACTCCGCAGTGAGAAACTAGGGTAAAGAAATACTGCGGAAAATGTTGATTTAGTACCTAAGTGAAGAGAGAACTAAATCTTTTAGATTTTCGTAGAATTTTTGTTGAATTTCCACATATTTAATTATCCTTGTGTATGATGGAGGTAACCACGTTACGTACAACTGCAGATATACAATGTAAAATTGAATGTTCGTAAAACCTGAACAGGTGTCATTGTACTCATCATAATAAAATACTCTTAATACGATACTCTTTGGAAAGACCGGTGACAGATTTTCTGGCGAAGTAAAAGATCTACAAATCGCAGCCGGGACCAATAGCCTAACGAGTTCGAAAGCACGAACGAGTCTCGCTATCTTATGGATATATCTCACCCATCCATCGACTGACCTCAAGAAGCGTTGCTTAACCTTGAAGATCGACAGGAGCGGCCGTTATTATGTAGCCACAAGTTCCCCCTCTCAAGATCAGATATTAATTTTAAAAGAACATTTTTACTACTCGAAGGTGAAGATTTTCAGTTTCATGTTTGGCTTTAAGTTGACAAAGTTGCCTCCCTAACCACGGGTTTTACTGCGGTACTAAAATCTTACCTGCTTTTGCCACTGCCACCTTGTTTCTACAGAATAATTAATATCGTGTAATTAATCTCTCGCTCTTGTCGTCAACCACGCTACGAATTTATTAAAACAAAATTAATTAAGTTTTTGTATGAACTGTTTGTGTTTCTGCTACTTGGTTCGTTTTGATGTTATAAGTACAAACAATTTAGCCAGATTGTTCTATCTTCAACATGGCAATATGGTAGTAAAAGCAAAAGTAGAGGGAACTAGATCGCGCGGCAGGTCACCTATGCGTTGGACTGATCAAGTTAAATCCGCACTAGGAAGCCGCGTGTCTGATTCTGCCAGACAGTCTGCCAACAGGGAGAGATGGCGGGAGATCGTGCGGAGAGCTGTGTCCGCCTCTACCGCCGACGTGGACGCCTCGACGTGACCACGACCGCACGTGAAACGGCAGAGAAGAAGAAGATTATTGCCTGCCTTTTATACACTTTTCAATTGACAGCAATAAAGAGGAACCCTCTTCCCTCTTGTCTTGTCTTCCCCCTATTTATTCGTATTTTAGTATGTACATTAAGTTTCGACAAAATCCGTTCAGCAGTTTTTGCGCGAAAGTGTAACAATCATCCATCCATTCTGACTTTTCACATTAACATTACTATAGGATAAGATATACAAAGCGAAATATGAACATATTACATGGAGTGATACTAATTCATATGTCGACCAGAGTCACGCGATACCCCTTTACTTGTCACGGCCAGAAAATCAGTCATCAATCTTGACTAGCGTCACTTTTTCTGGCTTCTGAGTACCCATATCGACTGCCAAAGACCTACAAATTGACTCACCGAGTCGAAGCTATCGGTTGCATTTTTGGGAGTGTGCGACGGAATTGCATAGTTTAATTCCGCCAAGCCCGTACCATCATCGGACCACAAGACATACGGCGATGCGCCACCGGTACATGGTACATCCCACCCACACGCACAAAACGTTTTGGGAACATATTTATTGTGCATACAGCTAAGGAGTGGAATTCCCTGCCAGAGTCTGTGTTACCTGATAGCTACAACCTAGGAGTCTTTTAAGAGTGAATCGGTTACTTCTAGGCAAGCGTGCTACATCTTCCACTGCATCATCACTTACCATCGGGTGAGATAGTGGTCAAACGAGTGCCAATCAAGAGTAAAAAAAGACATGTAAATTTATGACTTATTGTACTCTTCGAGGTACTCAAGAGTCTCGGTATGTAATGGATGGTCACCCATCCACGAATCGGCCTCGGTAAAGCGTTGCTTAACGTTAAAGATTTAATTAATAAATGTGGGATATAAAAAATTAAGACAGAAAACTATTTAATCTCAACCATGTGATTGTACAAAGTTTTTATCTTCTTGAGTTATAGTTCAAGTTGCTGAAGTGAAACCTTGATAACATGATTCAAGTTGAAAGTACCTTCAACTTTGTTCGGGTCTTAATTGTTTAATTAGTTCTTACTGTTTTCTTGGATCAAGCACAACAGTTTACGTACTTGAAGAAAGAAGCTAATATCAGGTCGTCACGTCAACTTAGTATAAAACTTTTCAACAAAGAATAATAATGTTACAGTGTGTTTTCCAACGCATCTGTAAAAAAACTTCTTTTTGAATTTGACTTCATCGAGTAAGTCTTTTAGGCGCGGAAATGAAAAGGCCGCTATTCAACATTATATTTATTTCCATTTCTTTTGTATTGAAAAGGATAAAAAACCCATTAGATTCGTGCTTATTCTACTAAACCCCAAAGCCATTGTTCTACGGTCCATACATTCATTCCACCTTAAGCCCCAAAATATTTCTATACTTCAATTCCACTTAAATCCCAAAACGTTTTGGTAGAGTCAACAGCGAAATATACATATATAAAACTCTCCCGTTACTGAGTGACTGACAGACAACGCACAGCCGAAAGTACTGGTCGTAGAAAGCTGAAATTTGGCATGTGGCTTCCTTGGAGAGTGGAAGCACTAAGAGAGGATTTCTCGAAATTTCTACGAGACCGGGAAAAACGGGAAATACGCGTACGAAATCGCGGGCAAAAGCTTGTTTTAGTAATAAAAACTTTTTTCTCTTTTCTCTTTAAACATTATTCTCATTATGTCACTTAAGACTAACTTGAAAAGTTCTGAAAGAAATGTCGAAACTTCGGGGTCATTGCCTCTTTAAAAGTCCGGACTTCTACCACAAAACGATTTTCCTCAACAAAAATGCAGGGCAATGTTTGAACCGGCCTTTAAGACGAATGCCAAGCCACCCTTTACAGCTAAAGAAAAACACATTCAACCTTGCTGAATAACTTATCAGTTCCGACAATAAACGTAAACCGCACGTGGCTCAAAACGGTTCAACCTTGAAACTGTATCGATCTTGAAACGATGTTTAATGCACATACTTTTCCCTCAATTCATACTAATATTATAAATGCTAAACTTACTTTGTCTGTTTGTCCATTTCTTGCCTTTTAATGGCTGAACTGAATGACAGTAGTTATGGGTAGTCAGAAGCCAAAAAATCTGCCATGGGGTGTTGTGTTCCCCAGTAACTCAGCTGAATCCAGTTAGATTGGAGGCTGACCCCAATTTTTTTATTTATTTATTCAAGAAAAGTTACATAGAAAAAATACACGTATATTCTGCCAAACTGCTGTACCGTTTGTCGGCAACTTGAATAGTTGGAAAAGGCTAGACAGACTAAGTAAACGGATAAAAAATTTACACACGACACCATTGTAATCTGGATTAGGACTTGCGATATCTTTTAACATTTTTATGGGAAATCATCAATTGACTCCTCCCGCTTTGGGCGGAGCGGAGAGTGTCAGACTATCTGGCTGCCTGGCCAGTGTCCATTGATGCGGAGCGAGGCAGCGGAACGGAGCAACGGAGTATTGTGGAGTGGGGTTGCGGACTGTGTCTGTCCATTGATGCAGAGCGAAGTAGCGGACTGTGCGGAGGTCATGTGACGAGTTATTTGGATGGGCGGCCGTTTTTTTTGGCTTCCTCATTCCGTTTTCCTACTCTACTTCCCCGCTCCGATACAAATCCCTGTCTACCGAAGCGGAGCACAAATTTTATGCAATTCCATTGGTTGGACACAGCTCCACTCCGCTCCTCTCCCCTCTGCTCCAGTGGACAGTCAGCCTTACTGACTAAAACCCACTCGTGTTCCTCTAAATTCCCTTGGCGTTCCAGGACAGCAGTAACTCTTCCAAACAATTCCGCAACACCTTTTTAACCCTCGGGATGATAAAATACTTTTCACGCAGGTAACGACGCGGGAATAAGCTAATATCGCATAATAACTAGTTCGGTGACAGATCAATCGATATGAAAAAATGGCATACTGCCAACAACGTCATCATGGCAATTGGGGTTGATACTAATGGTACGGAATTTTGTGTTGAATGCAGTGAATGTAGGCACGGTAATTAGTTTAATAGCCGTGGAAAGATTGCTTTTAGAGTCGTTATAGGGCTACATTTTATGCATTTTTCTAAGTTACGCCCACGTCAACTAATGGGTGGTTTTTGAATTGAATACTTGGACTAAGGAACGTGCCAAACCCGGTACTCCCTTACTTCTCCTAAAATTGTTTGTCCGAAAATCATTATCCATAACACCTTTGCTATAAACTTCAGTAACCATAATGTTCAAAATCCCGAAATTTTGTTTGACAGAATTATATTTAGTTCTAAAAGTATTCTGTCATAATATCGAGTACTATAATAATTGAATCTCCTAATTTTACATGAGCTAAAGTCATATGTCCTAAGTATTGTGTTAAATAACGTGTATTATTCCGAATGTTCATTTATAATATTTTTTTTAGTCCTGAAACATTTGCTAATAAATAGGTTTTAGTGACAGAAACGAATCGCTGTAAATCCGACTCCACGCAGTCTTGTCTGCCCTACCCCTAGAGTGTAATTTAAAATTGCGTAGGCGCGAAGGGGCGAGGCGGGCCGCGAGTTGAGGAGCAGGTGGTTGTAACACTCGCCGCCGCGGCTGAGGCTGGCCGGCTAAGCCGCCCAGCAAGCCGAAGCTGCGGTGGTGAGCTTTACAATCAATCTGCGACGATAAACTCGCGTGGGACCGCCGGAGCCCCGCAGCGCCGGAGCCGTGACAGAAACCATGCCTGCTGCATGTTGCATGCTTGCTTGCATGCTGCATGCTTGCTTGCATGCTGAATGCTTGCTTGCATGCTGCATGCTTGCTTGCATGCTGAATGCTTGCTTGCATGCTGCATGCTTGCTTGCATGCTGTATGCTTGCTTGCATGCTGCATGCTTGCTTGCATGCTGAATGCTTGCTTGCATGCTGCATGCTTGCTTGCATGCTGAATGCTTGCTTGCATGCTGCATGCTTGCTTGCATGCTGAATGCTTGCTTGCATGCTGCATGCTTGCTTGCATGCTGAATGCTTGCTTGCATGCTGCATGCTTGCTTGCATGCTGTATGCTTGCTTGCATGCTGCATGCTTGCTTGCATGCTGAATGCTTGCTTGCATGCTGCATGCTTGCTTGCATGCTGAATGCTTGCTTGCATGCTGCATGCTTGCTTGCATGCTGAATGCTTGCTTGCATGCTGCATGCTTGCTTGCATGCTGAATGCTTGCTTGCATGCTGAACATTATGTAATTTGAAGTTAGGACTTATAACTTTTATTGAAAACAGTTTTATGTCTTTTGTATATTATTGATTGTAATTTTTATGACAAACGAATTTAGGACATATAATATTTAGGGATTTCAATGTTATGGCATGTGATATTATCTGATATTAAGTTCGGGTAAGTTATCATTCGGACAAATGATGATTAGGACAAAAAAAGTTATGGCACTTTAAATTATGGATAAAAAAGTTAGGTGACACAATAGAGAACCGCCAAACCCTACTTTAATGCTATATTTTGACTAGTTTCCAGGCTAAAGTAGAATTTGACAAATACTCAACTTTAAATTCTTAATTAAGAAATCAGAGGACGGTAAAAAATATCCAGAAGTACTTAGTATTCGGTTTCAAAAATTAACAACTTCAACATAAAAAACAAAGTTGCTGCTTAGTCTTGTCTCAGTAGCCATTCAAGTATTTATAACAGCTAACGTAAGTTTTGCATTGCAACATTTTTCGAAACCACTTCGTGAGCAAAAAGATTGTCTATCGCTAAACCAGCCGGTCGATTCTCTAAGCTTGTCGAAGTGAGGGCTTGGGTGAAGTGATCACGAGGTGAGCTCTCAATCCATATAATCAAGATGGAATGACAGCTCACTTCGTGATCACGTGACATCTTGATTATATGGATTGACAGTTCACCTCGTGATCACTTCACCCAAGCCTTCACTTCGACATGTTTACAGAATCGACCGGCAGGGCTATATATGACACAAATGGCCGTCATACTGGCAGAAGAAATCAATACTACAGCTACTCGACTACTGACCAAGGCTTGCACTGACTGGACAAGTCCACTCAAATCTGTGTGATTCTTTCCTCTAAAGACCATTTCAAACACTCTGCATGGTCCTCATATAACATATTGTGAATGTGAGGACCATGTAGATCGCAATATTAGGGGTTCATTTCATGTTAGTCTGGCAGTTTGAGTTCTTTATGCGGCCTACCCAAATGTCCGTACTTTGGTATTGTTTGTCGTCAAATCTGAGCTCCTTAAAGTTTGAGCTACATGATAACTGACAAATGCTTGCACTGTCTGGACAGGTCCATTCAAATCTGTGTGGAAATTTCCTCAAAAGACTACTTCAGACATTAACCTGCATGGTTCTCATATGATTTGACCAGTACGATTGTACGGACTTAAAAAAAAAACTTTGACCTCTAAGTTTGTTTCGGTGTTTCTTCTCCGACGCATACCAAAAACCGGTCAAGTCGAACTCGTGCGCCGAGAGTTCCGTATCATTTTTATTGGTGGCAGGCGTCAACTATATATGTATGGAGACACCCTTTAATTTTCAACATTTTAAATTTTTCCTTTATTTGTGCTGTAAGATCTTGCTTTTTGCCAAATTTCGTGATTCTAGGTCAACGGGAACTACCATATAGGTTTTCGACCCAAAACCTAGGTCATACAGCACAAGTAAAGGAAAAATTCGGAAAAATAAAAAAAGTTGAAAATTAAGATAAATTTTGGTACTTACAAGTTTTCGCGAAAATCTAAATTTGCCCATATCTTTTTATCGTGTTGACTCAGGACCTTGATTTTTATACACCTAATAGGGACTATAGACCTCAGTATCTGGTATAAAAGTCGACTTGAAACGGACAAGAGAGTGATCTTATAAGGGTTCCTATTTTTTTACCTTTTGAGGTCCGGAACCCTAAAAATAAAAAACAGTCGCAAGCTGTCAAAAAAGCCTCAATTTTCATACATTTTCGACTTGCATTTGCGATTGTTTCACCTTGCAGGAAGAGCTCATTTTTTGATCGTTCATACACCCTTTACTACAGCCATATCTTTCCATAATCTTCCAAGTTCACAGCCAGGCACACTCAAGTAAATGTGGAAACCATTTTCTTTTGCCACAGAGTCGTTTAAGAAAAGATTTACCAAATATTTATGCCCTACACGAGGAAAGAACCCACTTTACCGACTTCATAAAAGTACAATGAGTGTGAAAAGTGAAACATGATGAATTTTAATACGGTATCCTTGAAGAAACTTGGTCCGTGTTACAAGCTAATCAAAATGTAAGCAAACTTTTATGACTGAAGAGTTTATGAAGGAAACTCAAAGCTTATCTTTCGTTTACATGGATGGGGGAAACAGGATTTATACTTTTTGTATTATTAATTTTGGTGACTCTTTTGTTTTACTCATCATGGGGCCTATGTCGTCTCTTTAACGAATAAATTATGATTCTCTTTATTCATTGAAGTCCATACAAATTTATATTTCTAAATATTTCTTAACAATAATGTTTTATTGTAACGAAATATTTATATATTTTTTATAATTTGTTTTATTAATATAAAAAGCAGTATTCCGTCGGTGTCGGAAGCAGGGTCCAAGCTACCGGTAGTTAGGGCTCCAGAGAAAGGAACCTCCCCATAGTACGAGCCGTATCGAGGAGTACTGACTTCTATTAAATTAATATTAATTATTATTTAATAGAAGTCAGTACTACTATCTTGACAAAAGAATTTAAAAAATATTTTTCAAATTACGTTTCCGCGTTTTTTCCTCAGAATTTTCATATCTCTCAGTTTTATTGGCACCAAGCCAACAAGCAAGGTTTCGGTGGCGGTTTATAAAATACATTTCAAGGTAATAATTCTGAAGGCCTGCTAGCTAATCTATTATGTCGCTAATACAAATTTTATTTCAAAGCTGTTTGATCTCGTGCTCATACATAATAAAAATGTAATTAAAGCACATTATTTCATTGCTACTAATACGTTTCCTACTAATCCAAACGCTGAATCCAATATTCTTGAATTCAGGTAAAATTTCAAAACCGTAACATCAAATATTGCTACAGCTTAGATACTTCAGAGAATGTACATTCACGCAGCTTGTTCGCTATTACATTTAGGTATAACTTGAAAACTGTTGCTTCGACAAACACGCCAAGCATTTCATTAGTAGATAAGTAGGTTAGATAACTTGCGTGTTTATCGTTAAGTACACCGGTTCACACAATCAAATGTGATGGAAAAACATATTTTTAACTAATTAAATTGTTATTACCGGTGTTTTCCTGCTGTAATATTCACGGAATTCAAATCTTCATGCAATTTAAGTATGAATGGGCAAAATAACAGATGACGTCTGAAACCGCAACAAAAAAACACCGCATAAAAACACAAAAAAAAAAACAACTCGCAACAAAAATACAATTAAAAATCAATGAAAAATCCAACTTACATGTTCTCGTCTTCTCACACACTTTAGTTCAACGAATCAATTAAATAATAACGCGTTTAATTCAATTATTTCAGCGCTAGCTTCCAGCGTTCAGGCGAGCTTTCAGCGGCGGTGTTGGCGCAAAGTGCGACTGGTATCGGCCGCAGTAACGTCGCGAACAAAACGCTTTGAAGAGAGCTTTTTGGCATGATGTTTTAGTTTTTCTCTTCGGGGTATTTCAAATATGATTTGTTTGTATTCCAAAGTAGAGTTAGCAACGTTTTTGAATTATTCTTGTTATGAAAGTTACTTGTATAGGTATATTTTAGATGTGACATTAAATGTGATATATTAAAAATGTTTGATATGTTTTAGTGAATGCGGTGTTTGAGTCAGGCTGGGAGAATCCACCTTATATTTTATCACTTATATCCTGGAAAGTTAGGGTAGGAACCTAATTTAATAGTGAAGTGAAATTTATTTAAAAACATTTTTTTTTTAAATTTCGTGGCTTTCAGTAAAACTTTTTAAGTTGGAACATTAAATTTGATTACACACCCAAACAGGTGTAATAAAGAAACCGTAGGGAATCGCCATGATAATAGTTTCTTTTAAAACTAACCCCTACTTTATTTTTTGAAACAGCTCGCAACAGTGTCGTATTAAACAGAACTTGCTTATTCACCAAATACAAAATGTTCAAACAACTTTTGTCACCACCAGTACTTCGCAAAGCTTCCGTCCGCGCATGCGCGAGGCACTGCGTGTGTACCCCCCATCGATTTCCCCTACTTGTGGGGTAGGTCCGGGCCCCGCTGCACGTGTCGCATTCACCACCCCATCAATGAACCACCCCTTACTTTGGTACTTTTAGCTTGCAGGATACATTGATGCTCAGATCATTGAGAAATTGTTTGCAACGTCTGACATTATGCTTGTACAGCATAGCTTCAGTATAGAATGCAGTAGTTTGGTACATGAATAAAGGATTTGGGGCTCTGAAATTGTACCAACGAAAGCGATGGACGAAATGTCTCATTTGACTGTCCATTTTTTTTCTTATTGACGATAATATTTCATATACTATCATATTTAAATATTTGTTGAACTAATTAAGTTAGCTTCGTCGTGTTACGTTGAAGACAAATAAATAAAATGAGAAGGGCAGTGCACTAAAACACTAGATTCGTAGGTATAATCAAAAGGTTTTAAACCCACTTGTGGAAAAATTGTCAAGGTAAGGTGTACTGCTATAAAAGCTAATTAATTAGTCCCTTACTTGCATATTAATGCTTTATCACTTTGAATCAAGATTGACTTTTAATGTGTATGACATATTGTTTTGTTTTCCATATTTGGTTGCCTTAAAAGAAACGATGGGTAGACTGTGTGAAATATTTATAATGATGATCAGTCGTGCTTGCAATCTTGAGACCAGGGAGGCTGCATCACTACTTTACGCACTGCGTCCGATCCGAATCCGAACGTTCCGAAATAGTCATAGAACTATGACTATTTCGGAACGTAGTATTCCGTCATCCGGTTTCTCTCCGTCATCCGTAAGTCACCAATTCGGAAGAAATATTGACGGATCGAAGTAGCCGTAGTACTGTTTGTATGAACGCTTTCGTATTACCTCGGATTCGAATCGGACAGCTTGGGTTTGGATCAGAGATCGGATTAGTGTGTAAGCAATATCCGAATTCGGTCCGAGTTTTTAGATTCTAGATCCGTATTTTCACGAATTAGAATCGGATGCAGTGCGTAACAATATCCGAATTCAGTCCGAGCTTTTTCAAGTATCCGTATATTTACGGATTCGGATCGAATGCAGTGCGTAACCGTTCTTAGCAGACATACTAGTGATCGCTTTTTGTTTATTTTTAGAAAAAGGGACGCTACTGTGTATACTTTAAGCATAAAAACCCTTACCCAAGTTTTACGACCCTTAAACATGGAGAGGGTTTCGTTCATTTTGGTTAGAAAACGGCTGATGCCTAGACATTTTATGAGAGCAGCCTAGATTTTAAGTCAAGGTTTTTCATAACAATTTAGTGCTAACAACGCAATTTGCTGAGAGCTGCGTCGTTGCCCGCCGAGCCCTAATTTTCCGCCATCGTAATTTCCAATTGATTTTGAAGCTCCGCATCGCAATATTCGCTATTCATTAATTAATCTCCAAACGAAAGTAGGCTTTCAACTTTTATTTAACGTTCATTCACTTGATTTTTGTGTGTATACTGCAGAGCTCGTGGCTAAATAATAACTTCTGCATGAGACGACCTTCGAGGTTAAGCAACCCTTGCCTAGGTCGGTACGTGGATGGGTCAATATAATATACCGAGAGTCCGCTTTGCCCTGGAATGCTCGATAAGCCGTTGGTCCTGGTTGTCACGAGCGCATCTTTGACAGTCGTTTCGGGTAGTCAGAAGCCAGAAAATCTGTCACCAAGTCTTACCAAGGAGTATCGGGTTACGCAGTTACTGGGTTCGAGATTTTATCACGTAAACATAAAATTAAGACGATACAGTGCGTTGAAAACTCGTGTGACGTCGATTACCAGTACACTTTACTGGAAAGTGACGTTACAAGCCCCCACTCTTTATCTTTGATGTGTTTTATCTTCGTATTTTTTTTTTATTTGATAAAATGAAAAATACGTATCCAATATTTTTCGAAAATCTAACTGATGAACTAAATAGAATCATATTTTTTGTAACCCAGACAACAACCCAATTCTTACATTTTTGATTTTTCAGATTTTTGTGTTAGATTCAAAGAAAATGAGTTTACAGTTATCATGTCTTTTTCTCACAAACAATTTCAATCGATGATATCTCCGCAACCACTGAACTAAATACTTCGAAAAAATATAAAAAAATAGTTCGTTGCTACCACGGAATAAAAACTATTGGAAGAAAGTCTATGGTTTTAAATAATATTTAAAAAATATGATTCGTTCGGAATCCTTTGCGCTCGAGTCCGAGTACGACTCACACTTGGCTGTTTTTTTCAGCATAAGGACGTGTCCTTCAAAGGTTGTTGACTTCTTAAGTTAATAACCTTAATAAATTAAGGCTGCTTCTTGCGAACTAAGTCAGACTGTTGCCTGTGACTTAATTTTGTGTGTCTTGGCCATACATAAATTATGTCAACAATAGCGATCCGCACTAGTTTCGCACGGAGGCAATTTTTCAAAGTCAAACTCAAAGCTTTTATTTCAAATAAACCATTGAAAGGCACTTTTGAATTGTCGAGGTCGGTCAGTCAAAAAGACAAAAAAGCTTTAGTTGCACGTTCCAAAGCATAGATCTCTCTAGATTTGCGGAATTTGTTCGGAAGAGTCACCGTGGCCCTGTAACGCAAATGGCATTAGTAGGAACACGGATAGGTTTTAGTCAGTAAGAGTCTGACAAACCCTTCCACTTCACCCAGAGCGGAAGAAGTCATTTGATGATTTTCTATCCAAAAAAAAGATCTCATTAGAGAAGAACATGCAAGAAACTCCATGGACTATCTTTTAAATCGGTAAATAGTTACAAAATGATGGTCACACGTTGAAATAATTATTCATGCATAACATTGCATACCTTTAAATACACAAACCTGCCTAGATATTATTGCTTTGCTATTAATGGAAATGGTATCAAAATACCTACATTGCGTGCTTCAGAAGAAGTAAGCGAATAAACAAACAGAGTCAGACAGGGACGTTTCATACTATTGAGAGATTCCATGAATGCACACTTGAATCAAACATAGTTCGTATTTTAGTGTATTAGTTAACTAGCTTTTGCCCGCGATTTCGTACGTGCATATCCCGTTTTTCCCGTTTCCGTAAGAATTTCGGGAAATCCTTTTAGTGCGACTCTGCACTCCCCTAGGAACCTACATGCCAAATTTCAGCTTTTACGACCAGTAGTTTCGGCTGTGCGTTGTCTGTCAGTCACTCAGAAACTGAAGAGTTTTATATATATTGACTAGCTTTTCCCGTGACTTCCTACGCGCAAATCCGATTTTTCCCGTTCCTGTAAAAAAAACAGAAAATCGTCTCTTAGTGCTACCCTGCACTCTCCTCAAGGAACCTACATGCCAAATTTCAGCTTTTACGACCAGTAGTTTCGGCTGTGCGTTGTCTGTCAGTCACTCAGTAACGGAAGAGTTTTTATGTAAAACAAAACAAACAAAAACATTTTTCTTTCTTTCTTTCTTATATTAATGTAACCTAAATATAGTTTAGCTAAACTGCCATGCATTGTTCTTGTCGTTTCAGCACCGTTACCGGCCATAAAGCTACTTGTTTAATTGTTTTTGTACCACATTATTAATTAGAAGTGTGACCCGGTTAGAGGTCGACCTGACTTGACCTGCAAATGTAAAGTTATGAGGTTATTTAGACGGTTTGCAAAGCTTTTCTTTGTAGCTAACTGAAATGCCATGTTTTGATTTATTTATTGTTAAGGCATTTCAACGACTGACTCACTAAAACATAAATGACATAAAGTTTTGGGTATAGTGAATTCGTCACTTACAGAAGTGCACAGTACTATCAGAGAACTTAATGAAGACAATATAAGGTATCGTTATTTGAATTATTTACAAGTTAGAAAATTTAAGTTTGTTCACAAATACTATGGGAAATACAAAAATATTTACTTAAGGGAATAGCAAAAAAAAAACAAAAAAAGAAGTATATGTATACAGGGTGTCCCAAAACTCAACGTCAAGCCGAAACGGGGTGACAGGATTGATCATAACCATCACGAGAAAAATCTGAAAAAAAATCTATCCCATGCAGTTTAAAAATTATGGGCATTTTAAGAAAAACCTAGAAATTTGATCAAACTGTACCATTTTTCGGTTATTGTGGTTATTCTTTTTTATTTTTGTTCATTTGAACTTTGGAAACGTAATCCTAAATAACATTTCTAGAATCCCAATAAAAAATAATGACACAATTGCCTCAAGTTTCCGAGAATTGAGACTATTTGTTAAACTACGAATTTAAAATTTTCAAGATTCGTCGACTTTGACAGGCCCTCCTATAAAAAAAATGTACTAGAGTGCCTTGGCAAGTGGCATTAAAAGTTGGCGCATTTAATCAGAATTCTAAAATGGTACAATACTTGTTAGTTCCATACAATAGAAAAGAGTAAAAAAATTAAAACCTCAAGTAACCCGATTTTTGCTATCTCATTTTACTCAGTTAAAATGTTTTTAATTCACACAAGCTCTAGGTAGGTTCTTAATTTTAAGACAAAATGATGAGAGAGATGGATAATGGGTATGTTCGCCATGAGTGAGCGAGACAGATAGTGACGCCACTTTTACCAAAGTGAAAAAAAGTTAGTAAAATTAGTAAAATAATTAGGTTTGTTGGAATAAAAGTCAGATGATAGAGAAATAACGTTTTTTATTACAATAAATGTTCAAATTGTTTACCATCAGCCTCAATACAAGCCCTACATCTTCTTAAAAAAGATCTACTTATTAGTCGGGCATATCTTCGAGAGTTGATCGCCTCAGCTGCTTGAGAAATGCGTTCACGCAGGTCGGCTACGTTCTCAATGGGCTTTGAGTAAACTTTTTCTTTGAGAACTCCCCAATAGAAAAAATCCAGGGGATTTAAATCTGGTGAACGGGCGGGCCACGAGATAGTGCCCGAACGTCCAATCCACCTTCCCGGATATTCCTGGTCAAGGAAATCTCTTACTTGCACTGCGAAATGCGCTGGGCAGCCATCTTGTTGAAACCACATGTCGCGAAGATCTGCTAGTGGTACGTCCTCTAACAGGGTTGGTAAATCTTCTCTTAAAAAATGTAGGTAATTAGTTCCATTCAAGTTCTCAGGCAGTTCAATAGGCCCAATAATTTTACCGTTTAAAATTCCGGTCCACAGGTTTACTTTAAAACGATACTGGGATCTATCTTCTCGCATTAAATGTGGATTCTCCACATGCCACTCGTGATAATTGTGCAAGTTCATGTAACCATCTTTTTTAAATGTCGATTCATCTGACCAGAGAATTTTTTGGATGAATTGGGGATTCTCATTATGCCTCTGTAGCATTGTTCTACAAAAAGAAATCCTTTCCTGATAATCTCGAGGTAGAAGACTTTGAACTCGTTGTACGTGAAACGGATGCATTTCGGCTCTTTGTAAAATACGATGAGCAGTGCTTTTCGGTATTCCCGTTCTTTCTTCAATTCCACGTACGGAAATACTTCGGTCACGTGCGACCTCTTGCAATACTTCTTCCTGGAAAGGAAACACAGGTCTACCTCCAGCCTGTATTTGATTCGGGAAATGGCCGCCCTCTGTGAGTGAACGGTGCACATTAACAAACACGCGGTGATCCGGGTAGCGCTCTAAATTTGGATATCTTTCACGATAAAGTCTAGCGGCAGCACTTGCGTTGCATCTGCATTCCCCATAAATGAGGTGCATGTTCGCATATTCTTGTGAAGTGTAGCGCGTAGGCATGGTAGATAAAAAGGATGCCAACACAAAAGTCCAGAGAGAAGCCAAAGTTGCCGGTATGTTATCAACAAGTCCAATTCACAAAGATTCAAGTCCAAAAAGAGAAGCCAAAGTTGTCAGTACTAAATCAACACAAGCGAATACGAACGTGCGCAGTAGACGAATGAGCGAAACGTACTAACTGGTTGGTGTCGGACTGGTAGCGTAGCCATTTGCTTGGCTGAAACTAGTGCGAATGAAACAGATAGATGCCATAGCATCTATCTGTTTCATTCGCACTCGTTTAAACGACGCATCTCCGTCTCAATGCGTGGCGTCACTATCTGTCTCGCTCACTCATGGCAAACATACCCATTATCCATCTCTCTCATCATTTTGCCTTAAAATTAAGAACCTACCTAGAGCTTGTGCGAATTAAAAACATTTTAACTGAGTAAAATCTGATAGCAAAAATCGGGTTACTTGAGGTTTTAATTTTTTTACTCTTTTCTATTGTATGGAACTAACAAGTATTGTACCATTTTAGAATTCTGATTAAATGCGCCAACTTTTAATGCTACTTGCCAAGGCACTCTAGTACATTTTTTTTATAGGAGGGCCTGTCAAAGTCGACGAATCTTGAAAATTTTAAATTCGTAGTTTAACAAATAGTCTCAATTCTCGGGAACTTGAGGCAATTGTGTCATTATTTTTTATTGGGATTCTAGAAATGTTATTTAGGATTACGTTTCTAAAGTTCAAATGAACAAAAATAAAAAATAATAACCACAATAACCGAAAAATGGTACAGTTTGATCAAATTTCTAGGTTTTTCTTAAAATGCCCATAATTTTCAAACTGCATGGGATAGATTTTTTTTCAGATTTTTCTCGTGATGGTTATGATCAATCCTGTCACCCCGTTTCGGCTTGACGTTGAGTTTTGGGACACCCTGTATAATAAATTAAAAAAAATATATATATAAGGTTAGGGAGGAACCTTATATTTTTTTAAGGTAAAGTATAGAGGGGAGACGACAAGGTTTTATAGAAACCAATCTAGGATGAAAAGTGTATAGCTTAATAGGTGTGGCTTGCTAAAAGAGCACTGAAAATATATCTGGAAAAAAATGCCAGCCCAATGGTCAGTACTTCACTTTAAAATATTTTTAATAAGGACATTATTTAAAGTCATTTCCAGAGACGTATCTTTTTTATTTCATCGGGTGCGGCTTGACGGAAAATATTTTTTAGTGAGGAGTACGCGGCCGCTGGGTGGTATAAACGCGGGCTCTAAATGGTGACTATGCGGCCACTACGTGGTGACCCATGATGACGTCGGTTCGGGTTAGGGCGACTATCCATTACAATCTGAGACTTCTCTACGCCTTCCTCTAAACAGCCGATGTTTTCTTAGTCGTTACGGGTAGACAGAAGCCAGAAAATCTGTCAACAATTTCTGAGCTTTGACCTTTTTGTCAACGCTTAGATCACACTGTTACTAGTTTTCAGTTCAACTATAATCAACCAAAAAAAACCGGCCAAGTGCTAGTCGGACTCTCACACAAAGGGTTCCGTACCATAAACCGAAAAAAACACGTTTCTTGTATGCTCTCATTAATTTTAAATTAAGTTATTTTTTTATTATTGGTTGTTATAGCGGCAATAGCTATTACGGTTCTTGAGACACAGCCAGCTGACAGACAGACGGACAAACGAACGGACAGCGGAGGCTTAGTAATAGGGTCCCGTTGTTTACACTTTGGGTACGGAACCATAAAAAGTCCAACCAATGTTTGTAATTCAATACCTACACCTATAAGCTTAACAAACAAAATAATTGCTACATCTACACCTGGACAGGTTGTTTCCTAACCAGGCCCGGTCCATATTGGATGCCACCTAGATGGTGCAGACGTAACTATGCGTTTAAGCGCACCGCGTGTGTACCCACAATAAAACAATAGTATGCTTAGTAATATCACGAACGAAACTTGTGGAATGGCCTCCAATGACGTCACAGAACTTAGTATTGGGTTTTTACAAAATGTTTTTCTTAAACATATGATTGTTTGTTAACTTTGTACGTATTCTGATTTTTGTTTTAATTTAATTATTTACTTTTAATATGGCAAGGCAAGGTCAGAAGCAAGTCTATTGTTAACATCAGCAACGGTTGAAATTATGAAGTTAATCCAAAAACCTACCGTGATTTAACTTGATTGACTGCTCCTTCATTCAATGTCATATTTATTTATACAAACAGCGGAAAATGCATCTTCTCACACTGCTTGCAAAAGAAGCAGTTCCCTACATTTTGTCAAGATATGCAAAGGAAAACTTCTGAACGGCTGAATATTTTTTAGATTTGGTTTTGCTTAAATCTTATCTTTGATTGATCCCGTGCATGGAAAATGTTGGGATGGTAAAGAAAAAATTAAGCTGTTTAGGTATTTACGCCGATTAAGCAGTGGAGAAGTTTTTCATCTCCAGCCTTATCCTCCCAAATCCAACGCATGATAAATACATTAAGTATAAATTTTATAAGCCCATTAAAATTAGGGCGGTCGGGCCGCGAGCAAATTGTTGTGAGCGTCGGCGCGGCGCACAAAGGGCGCCGGCTAATCAATTGCTTTGGACCAACTCTTGCGCACCATGTACCAGCTCAAGCGGTGGTAAGTTGGAAATTGTGGTATTTGTAAAATAAATTAGGAGGCAGCCAAATGCTTAACTGTCAGTGCCTTCAATCTATAATTGAGAAAGCGGAGGTTAAATTCAATGAAAAGAGGGATCTTAACAAAACATGAGATGTTTTTGTCTCTATATCTAAGTCACGAGTAATTAATAGCGGTTTAGCAGGTATTAGAAGAGGTCAAAAATTGAATTTTAATCATAATATACAGAATGATATTATGAATTCCAGAAAAGCGTGGTCATATTTAAGGGTGGTGTCCTGTAGTTTAAATCCAGCGAATTTTAGTCCAATTATAGATTCGATGCCACTTCATCAGACTGCTTGAAAAGTGTTTTTTTTTTTACCTTTTAGTCTATTTTCGAGGTCGGTTTTTTTTAAATTATGTAATTTTTTTTTAGAAATTGTTTCTTTAATGTATAGCAGCAACATAAAACCACCCTATATGTAACCACACACTTCTGGAACACCCTGCATTTAGTAATATTTGGTATCAAAATTCTTGAGGTTTTAATTCAAATTAAGATATTATTTTATTACGAAACTTCTCACTTCATACAAAAATACCAAAATCATAACTTACACCACTTTCCTTTCTCCACCATCATACTCGGTTCCCCATTGCCGACTCTTCATTTATTTTATTAGCCGACTCCGCGAGGCATCGTAAGTCATTCGTCTAATGCATTTATTTATTTCAGCCGTATCTTTAATTACGTGGACTTAAGAATTAACGAGCGTCAATCCGTGGGACGTGGGACTGCACAGTGCGATATTGCTTGTTTGTGAATCGATATTTGCATAAGAGAAAGGCGTATGTTTTGTTGGTTATGGATATAAAATAAATGAATAACAGATAATCAATATTTAAATCATACTTATTTAGGAAACTACCTGGTCTGTATTTGGCCAACTATGTCTTTGCAGATCGTACCGTAGGCGAGTCAGTCATAGAGCCGAGAGACCGCAATGAGAGATGCTCATGGATCAAACGACGTTTTTCAACATAAGTATGTTAAAAAACTTCGTTTGATACACTCGAAAATTAAATCAAATTTCTCAAACATGTATATTATATGAGCTTAACGTGAATTGCGTTTACGCCTTAGTGCGAGGTTTTAACGTTTTCGATCGCGTTAGCGTAAACGTCAATTTGCAATGAAACTAAATGAGCGCCGTCCGGTAACAATAATGGAAAACCTTTTTTTTTCGTGCAATTTTCTTTTTTTTTTAACATTTACGTTAACGCGATCGAGTCCGTTAAAAAACTCGCAAAAAGCTCTCAGAACCTAGCCGTGTTGGGGCAATAAGGGAGCGTTTCCAGAAGAGATGTGCGAGGAAAATGAGTGGCGCGAGGTTGCGTAACGAAACTGTGAAACGATGTGAGCGTTTCCATCAGAGATGTTTAAGATAGCTGAGTTTTGCGAGGATGTGTAGCGACGCTGTGAAACGGTGCGCAGATGACCGATGCGAAGATGTAGCGGACTCTTTTCAGTTTCTCGCTGGCGTCCATCCGTAGCACACATCCCTCGCACCCATCCTTCGCTTGTTTTATACGCACAAAAACCTCGTACCGCTAAACCGTTTCCACCGGAGCTGCGAAGAGCGAGGTTAGGTAAATTAAGTGATTCTATTGGTTCTTGGAGGATGCGTAACGGGAGATGTGTTTGCTCTCGTTACGCATCCTCGCACATCTCTGGTGGAAACGCACCCTTAGAGCCAGTATGCGAGTGAATGTGTCGCAAAATCTTTTTCAGTTTGAGGACCTAGTGCCAAAAATAAACCCAAAAAACAAAACCCACCTACACAAGATAGAAAAAACCTGTTGCCTTGCCTTATTTCCTGAAAGGAAAAAAAATCTACACATATACGAAATTCCTGTAAAATTTTATCCATACGAAAACGTAAATATTCCCAATGTTATCAACGTATACCCCTAAATTTGCGACCCCCTCGTCGGGGGTGTACCCCACTTTAACTCCACCACGTCCGCCCCTGAACACCTCTGACTGCACTCTTAATTAAAAGCGTTTGTTTACGTGTGCACAGTGTAAACAGAATCGTTCCAACCACGCGGGTTGGGACACTTTGAACTCGTCGTTGTTTCTCTTTGCAGTTTGTACAGGATTTAGGTTAGGTCCAATGTGCCACGAAGTTGGAAACAGGTGAAGTGGGAATTTGTTTAAGTTTATTTTTTTAACAGTATTATTGCTTTTTTTATAATTGTTACACGCTTGAGTTTGACCACAATCAAACCTGATGGATAGCGATGATGTGGTCGACGATGTAGTACGCTTGATTGGAAGTAACCTGTTCACTTTTGATTAACAGACCCCCAGATTGCAGCTAACAGGAAACAGACTACAGCAGGGAATTCAACTCCTTAGCTATACGCACAATGATAGTATTCAGTAAAGAGTTCACATCAGGAGCGTAGTACACCTCACAAACACGGGGTACACAAAAAAGGGGTACACATAAAAGGGGTACTTATTTATTTTTGAATTTATTTATTTTTATTTATTTATTTATTTATTTATTTATTTATTTATTTATATATTTATTTATTTATTTATTGTAAGGCTTCTCAACAATGAGTGCACTATAGCTTTGTAATTTGGATATTGCAAACTTATGTTTAAGAGCCTCATCACTTACAGAGAAGCACAGTATGTAAATAAGGCTTTTTTTAAGGATGGGTAATCATCATATGACATCTTCCGCTCTGGGTGGAGCGGAAGGGCGTGTCAGACTCTTACTGACTAAAACCCATCCGTGTTCCCTCTAAAGCCCTTTGCGTTCCAGGGCCGCGGTGGCTCTTTCGAACAAATTGTATGTCATATTTAACTGATAATAAAATTGTTACACGTGATGCTGTAAACTAAACTAGGTAGAACCAATATCATTCGTATTACGTATTCTACAATCCAGCCAATGATAAATAATATTTCTTTGTAAATAGGTTGATAAGACCAAATTTACACGTAATTTTTTGTCTTGTTAATTTTAAACAAGATCAAGCCGTACCAATTCACACATACGTAGAAATCTGTCACTTAGTTTGAGTCTGTGAATAAAAAAATCTATAATTCCTGAATTGACCTTTGCTCTGGTGCTGTAAATTACAGATATACGTATTAACGCAACAACACGAAATAATATTACAGCGGATGTTTGCACTCCTGATTTGCGAGACTCATACAAATATTATAATGTATCTACTCTTATAATAATTTATTCATATTTATTTAAACAGTTTACCAATATGATGTAAAATCTCTTACCATCAGTCCACATTAGAAGTATCCATTCGCTATCTTCAATCAGATCCATTAAATGTAATAAAAGAAAACTTTGATATGGTATTTCACGGTTGGCGCAGTGGTTGAGCGATTGACTGCTGCGCTGCGTGACGTGGGTTCGATTCCCGCACGGAACAATAATTATTTGTATGGCCTACAGATAGTTGTTCCGGGTCTGGCTGTTTGTGTGTGACTTTGTATGTTTGTAAAGCACCCACGATACAGGAGAAATTCCTAGTGTGGGGCAACGTTTTATTTAAAAAAAAAAAAAAAAAAAAAAAGTTTCTACCTTCGTACCAGAAAATAATCTCTAGCCGGATTTGATTAGTTGCTTTGCGAAACGAGATCACTCGAACACGAGGTTCTTAAAAAAATGTCAGCAGATTTTAAAATCCATAGCTGATTTTTTTAACGAAAAATCGAATCCAATATCGATTTAAACATGTATAAAATAGAACCTCATCTAACAAACCCAGATCGAGAAAAACTGACACTATTGTGGACACAAAAAATGCTAGGACCCTATCATTCAGAACTTTATCGACGCAACCATGATTCAACAACTTCAATTTAATTCCAAATAGCCTTATTTACAATCCTAGAACTAACTAGCTTTTGTCCGCGACTTCGTACGCGCATATCCCGTTTTTTTTTCCGTTCCCGTATAAACTATAATCTTCCTCATGACATGACATGTGGCTATCATTTACAAAATTAATTTTCTAAATCCAACTGGTAGTTTCAGAGACTAGCGCGTTCAAACAAACAAACTCTTCAGTTTTTTATATTATTATAGAAGTATAGATTAAAAAAAAAATATGTACATTAGACATCGGAGTTTCTTGTCCGTTCTTCTCCATAAGAATCTACCTTTCCGAATGGACAGTAAAGTCACTTTATTAATGTAACATTATTATTTTACTGAACTGTAAACGATGACGTTCAAAAGTGCCGTTTAATGGCCTAATTGAAATAAACGTTTTGACTTTGACTTTGACTTTGATCGGTAAAGAGTTCTAATCGATGTAACCACAACTCAACAAATGACTTCTCCCAAAAGGCAATCATTAACATTTGCAAGAAACACCCACAGGTCGAAACATTGAGGTCGCAACTACAAGTACACCCGTACACCCGACATTCTATCTACAATTAGGGCACTTAACCCTCCAACTAGGCGCTGTAAACAAATCCGTGCTTTGTCCACCGAGTTAACACTGTACGGCTAAGTGCTGGTCGATCCTTGTTAACGTTTTAGGTTAACAAGACGACCGCGGTGTTTACGCCGACCTATGTTGGTACAAGGAGGTAGCGCCTTGCTGCTGTGTTTGGTCTAAGGGATAGGAGGAAGCGATTTTGAATCGTCAACTTTACCTTTAACATGAATGCCATCGTTTCTCTACTCCTAAAGTTACGGTGCTATCGGTCGTGTACTTATTTTATCTTCTCTGTCTCACTCTAGCACCAAGATGGCTAAATTGTCATAATCCGTCACTAAAATCTACCATACTTACGGCCCGTTTCAATTACGTATCTACCTTTAATCAACAGTTGCTGAAACGTCATTTTTGCCTTTGTAACATGACGTTTCAGCTACTGTTGGTAGCTAATTGGACAGTTGGGTAAAGGTAGATACGTTATTGAAACGGGCTGCTAGACGTAAGTGTAACTTCATCAAACACTAGTTCTATGCTAGTTTTGTGTTTGTGACGAATGTTTTTCCGCCCTCCTTTTGACGTCCACCGGAACATTGTTACTTGGACCTTACATAATTTTAGTGCAAGGCAATATAAAAGGCTTACAAGAATTTTTAGTCCTTTGAAACAGGTGACACTTTCTTTTACTATTTATTTGTTTTCATCTAGGTTCAAAAATCCCATTTACAGGAGCTTGTGCAAGTATACATTAGTGGGCAGTTTAAAAATTATAATTAATTAGATGTTTCAGGTGAATTAAAACTGTGTAAATTTCACTTAATAAATTAATTAAACTTTTGCTTTGTCATTTTAATCACTTTTTTTTTTTTCGGATAGTATTATACATATAGGTTCGTCAGCTTTTATTTTAGACCACACATGAAAAGACGATGACGTCGATTACAAAACATTGTACAGTACTGTGTACTTAGTCTGAAAATTACCATTATAATAATATGCTAATTAAACATCCTCTTCAAACCTAATTTAATTTTTATTATATTATTACATCCTCGAACAAAACTGAACCAAAATTTCTCCGTTGAAACTGATTAAATAATTGTGAACGCTACTGTAAAAAAGTTTCATTTTTGACATAACCTTTCCATTTTGACATTTAAATATTGACAGAACTGTAACTCGATCACCAGTCAAACTCTTATGTAAACAGTGTCACTAACTAAACATCGTTGTCTCTTTCACACGTGGTGTTAAAGAGAGGGAGGTTGTAGTTGTCAAAGTGAATTTAACACATGAAGCAATGTCACCCGTGGTCGGCTTTAAGTCAAAATTCGGCATTTTCCTCAAACTGCATTATCACATATATGGTAATAGGGACCGGCGCGCGCGCCGACATCTGTGCTAACAAACGCACACTGCTACACGGAACTGGATCAAAAGTTACTGGGAAACAAACTGATACATTTAAAACGCGTTTTTTTAGAAATTTCTGCTTAAATTTTTTATAATATCATGGGGAAGAAGCATTCCTAAATGTACATAAACCATTTTAGTTTTTCTGGGCCGATTTTCTATCTACATTAAGTACTTGTAGCTAAATACTAATGGCCGCACGGGGTCGATCTTCAAGGTTAAGCAACGTTTGCCGAAGTCGGTCCGGGATTGGTGAGCATCCAATGCACGCTAATGCACCTCGATGCCTGAAAAAGTATGTCTACTTTAACAGTCGTTTTTCAATGTTAATCAACGCTGGTCGTTTTCGTCCAGTGGATGGGGGACAACCCATTATATACCGAGACTCGTCCGTGACTTGGAAAACCTTTTGGTCCCGGCAGTCATTTGTAGATCTTCGGCAGTCGTTACGGATTGTCAGAAGCCAGAAAATCTGACTACAGTCTTCACAAGACGTACCGTGTTACCCAGTTAATGGGTTGTGGAGGTCTGGTAGGCAGCCGTTCCACGTATAATACTGGTATTCAGTGTAATCCGGTTTGACTGGAAGCCGACGCCAATATAGTTGGGCAAGGCTAGATGATGATTCAGATAACCCGAAAACCTGACACCAGTCTTACTTAATGTGTACCGTGTTACTCAGTGACTTAGTTGATGAGTTCAGATCGGCAGTTTGTACATGTAAAATACTGTTACGAGCTTGGGGTTCGTGACGATAAAAACAGCCGATTAAATAACCAAAATGACACTTTAATTTAAAAAAAACACTAATTACAACTTTAAACTCACTAATTATAAAACACAACTTCACTACTGATCACTTTATTCGCAATTGAAGATCGCTTCCGAAGTGATCGCAAATCCAATTCTGCCTCGGTCGCGGACTACGCGCTCCTTATATAGGTCAGTTAATTCTAGAAACTTCTATTGTCGAAACATCTGGCAAGTACTCGTAACTACCGCTGCCGACTGACCAGATATCGAGAAGTGTAGAATGTTCTGGCATAGAAATGTCTAGAAGGTACTTGACTCTACTAGTACTGCTACTCGATACTAAATGGCGCTAATAGTGACTAATGTCGATACACCGGCTTATATTAATTCTGGCGCGTAATAATACTTTTTTGCAGCTGCATTCAGTTAGATTGTTTCCACTCGGATTTCTAAAGATGTCGGACTGAGTAAATAGATATCCACTACGGTACCCTATACTCTCAATATCTCTAAGGCCTTATCACAAATAAGAAATCAATAAATCCCAAACGCCAGTAGAACAAAATTTCAAAACCCTTTTAACCTTATCTCCTTCTAATCTCCAAAGATTAATTTAGAAATGAGAATCAGTCCCGTTTCTCCGTATTTTGTGCAAAATCCTTTAATTCTAACCTTATAGGTAACCCTTAAGGAAAGGTTACTTCAATAAATAGAATGGTTATCAGAAACATTAAGTTTTGTTAATCTTATCTTAAAACAGGGACTGGGTACTTGTGGTCGGTTTTAATGCGACAAATAGGTACAAGATTATTACGTTAAAGCCTTCTGATTGTTTATTTGAAGGAACATATTAAGATCCTTATTCTGAAGATTTGATTTCTTATTTTGTTCTTTTTTTAGTGTTCCGTACGCAACGGGTAACGGACGGAACCCTATTACTAAGTCTCCGCTGTACGTCTGTCTATCAGCGGGCTGTATCTCAAAAACCGTAATAGGTAGACAGTTGAAATTTTCACTGAGTGTGTATTTCTATTGCCGCAATAACAACAAATAATCAAATTTAAAGGAAATTAAAAGTTAAAGGGGCTCCCATACAAGAAACGTGTTTTTTTTGCGGTTTTTGGTACGGAACCCTTCGTGTGAGAGTTCGAACGGAACTTTATTAGTTTAGAGGGCACTTTGCCTGTTAGTGGGCCTATCTCATGAACCATAGTAAGTAGACAATTTTACAGAGTGTGTATTTTTATTGTCACTATTACGTGAGCTTTCGATCCGACTCGCACTTAGCCGGTTTTTTTTAGCCCTTCCTTTGACCCTTATTAAAGATGTCTTATTTCAGTGGCCGAGCCAAAGAGGATTAACTTCTGGCTCGACCCCAACGATTTCCTATCCACCTGCTGAGTAGAAAATATAATACCTTTCCCTTTTTATTTTCAGGAAAACAGGTGTCTATATTGCGACATAGTGGATTATCCAAAGGGTTGAATAGAGGTTTAATTATGAATCAAAAGATGCAGGCAAAAGTAGAGATTTTTTTTGCTTTTATTATTTCAGATGGGTTTGCTCGTGACTCTAGTCTAGGTCAGAAATGTCAGAGACAAAGTCGACATAAATCAAAGCAACACATTTTGAAATCTGCCGCCAAATAAATGCTTGTCGAGGTCGGTTTGCGGATGGGTGACAATCTGCCGGATGCCTCCGGTTAGACTGGAATTCGAGCCCAAAAATCACTCTGCCAAGAGTGAAACTATAGCGGCAACAGAAATACATCATCTGTGAAAATTTCAACTGTCACGTTTCAGCTATCACGGTTCATGAGATACAGCCTGGTGACAGCCAGACAGACGGACAATGGAGTCATAGTAATAGGGTCCCGTTTTTACCCTTTGGGAACGGAACCCTAAAAAGGCTAAGCGGATTGATTATTTTAATTTGCATTAAACCTCAAGCAAGAAATCGTCCAAAAATAATAAAATTAAATAAGATAACACCCGCTTTGATGTTACCGAATAATTTCAATGAACTCATTATCCTCTTCCTTTATTCTGAACGTACTAGTTTAATGAACAGTTTTAAACATCCGCTTTATAAATGAGCTATTTGCTGCGCACGCGCCGCTTTGCAGGTGGTCTCTCTAAGCAAGATTATTTAACGCTGTCAATATTATTTTAAGAATATCTATAATCGCATTTTATGGCCATACGGTTTTTTGATCATATGAAGTATATTATTGCTAGCTACTAAGTTGCTAGTGAAAATACAAAACTATCCTAAGGGAACATACTCTCGGGATAAAAGGTATCCTTAGCCCTAATTCAGGACATGGTCTGCCCTTGTGCTAAGTTTCATCTTAATTACTTCAGCTTTTAAAGATGTGAAAAGGTAACAAAAAGACAGAATTACTTTCGCATTTAAATGACACTCCTACGAATATAAGATGCCGCCCGCGTTTCCGCCAGCGGAAGAATAATTTGTCAGATTCACAGTAGGTGTGATATTCTCATATATTTATTATATATATACTTTAAAGTTTCATAAAAATGCGTCCAATAATTGAAGGAGCCAACATCCACCTATATAAATCTATTCATCCAAAGCAGCGTTTCCCATTTGGTGAGTCGCGACCACCTTCATCACATGACCGGGTCATCAAAATAAAATACCGGGTCGCAACATTCCCAGCTTATTTTAAAATAGCATTAAGTAGGTGATATCGAAATATTAGTAAACAATTTTTAACAGTAATATAAACATACTTCTAATAACAGTAAATGTGTATTATTTTACTTGAGCGGCGGAGGGGGGTTTTAAAAGTATTGAGTGGGTCACGAAGGGGCAGTGTGGAAATTAGCGGGCCATGGCAGTACAATGTTTGGGAAACACTGATCCAAACGATTAGGTATTGGGATACAATACTGTTAGGATAGGAAGTAGAATTATAATGGAGGTTTACCGTCTTGACAACAATACCTAATAAATTTAAGACGGTCACACGGATTAAAAGACACTGTAGTTCTATGTCGAGCGAGCGACATTAACCCTTGAGTTGATACAAAATCTCTAACTGCACTCAGATAAAAAATATGTCCCCATTAAGAATTTAAGTCAAAATTTGTTTTTTTCCTTCGACTGTACCGCAAACTCTCCTCCAATCACAACTCGTCTTCAAACCCAATTAACTCTTCAACTTTATCAGCATTGTACAATAAGTGGCCCGAAGAAAGCGGATATCTGCCGAGTTATTAATTGAGCATTGTGGACGCGTAATGGGACGCGCGCAAGAGCACTTCATTGCTATCTTTATGAAGACGCATGAACTAAGTATGCGGTCTTGCCAACAGCGTGGTTGAGCTAGGTGGGAGGTTTGTGAGGACATACTGAGGGCCAATAGATACGATATTTTTTTTTAAGCAACGTTCGCATTCCCATTTCTTTCGCAATTTGTCAAAAAGACCACCAATTTCTCTACATTTTGACAAATTGTGAATGAGATGCGAATCCGAAAGTTGCTTAAAAATTTGCAGAATTGGCCCTCTGCAGGTAGTGCTATTTTAAACTTAGGTGAAGCGAGCTAGAAGTGAGATGTCTATCATCAGTTTAAGCATTTGAGGGGGGAATTCGGAACTTTCGCATCACTGTCATAAACTGTCAAAAACACCTCTAATTTGCCTACATTTTGAGTCACATTGATTATTTATCAAGTCACATTGTGATATTGATTGTCGCTGAGATTGCAACTTAAAGGGGATAGAACCTTTGTAGCATAGCCCCCCGTCGCTAAACCTACAAATTCCCAATTTTCAGACTTTTTCCTATACTTATACTGTAAGATATATCTTCTTGCCAAATTTCATGACGTAACGAGAAGTACCCTATAGGTTTTGATTCCCTTGTGTGCGTTAAAACATGCGCCATAAAAGGAGCATAAACATTTAATTCTGGCTATATATTTTAATTTTTAATTTTTGATTTTAATTGTAAAATTTGATTTACTAGCTACTTTAGCTATTTAACAAAAATAAAAAATCTGTAAATTTTAGTTTGTTTTTAAAATTTTACCTTTATCATATTTTATCTCGCTCAGTGTTATTCGTGTGTAATTAGTCCAATAAACATTTTGTTGTGTTTAAAGTGTGGATAACGTGGTGCGTTATACATATGTTATTTTGTATTTTTAAACAATTGTATTGTACCATATTTGTGTTTTAACCTTGCGCCGCGATTTTGAAAAAAAATACTAAGTGGCGATGCGATTTCTATGCCAGCTCCTATAGAAAAATGTTCGAACCCCTTTAAACTCATTTCGAGTACGTTAATTAGCCTTCAAAACTGTTTGCTTTCTTGAAAATACTTACTAAACTTTATTTTCTATTTATCAATCAAGAACCCACTGTACGGATCAAACTGAAATCTATAATTTAGCAATCGTCTCGGGCAGTTACGGTGCGGTGTGCAAGCTTTACTTAGAGCAGCTGTATCCTTGGTTGCGTCTTCCGACCTTCGCAACCTTATGACCGAAGTGACACCTGTTTGTTTTCTGTTCCAGTATCGGGAAACGTAGGCTCTAATGCGACTTTCTGTTGTGCGTGTAAAGGTCAGCTTTTGGACTATTCTCGTCTGGTTAATAAATTATATTATTTTGCAAATTGTTTAAAAATAGAAATTTAACACGTCAATCTTACTTGTCAATTTTCACTAGACGAAGCCGGGGTTTTCTATCTGCTACTCCGAAACACCGAAATAAACTTGAAGACCAAAGTGTCTTTTAAAAAAGTTTAATGCTTAGAAAACCGACTTATCGTTGAAAGTTTTGTGGATAAACTTAATGAAATACCTACTTGGCAGGTAAAGGTTCTGTGTAAAACTTGTGATGGCAACAATATTTTGTTCTTCTTGTAAAGCTCTTTATTTAATCGAATTTTATTTTAACATTTGAAAATTAATTCCTTTATTCCATAAATACTTAACTAACTATATACACTAGAAACGAAAATAAAAACACCTAACTAAATTAACCCTAAAATATGGCGTCAAAAAATTCATCCACATCGCTGTCGACTGGAAGTGTACCCAAAAGACTGGCGGCATTACCACGTTGTATGGCACCGTATATGCATTATTAAATTTAACATTTTAATTTCCATTGTAAATTCAATTTTGTACTGGGTCAGAGTCCTCATCGAGTTTTTCATAACATCAGCAAGTTGTAAGTCGGTCTCCGTTAGACTTTGAACTCGGTCCACTTATAATGTAGAAATAATTCTTGGAATATGTAACAGCGGTATAGGCTGTGACGTCTAACATGACAAGTTTCCTCTCGTAGTGTTGTTTGCGCCGATGCACCGCTCCTGTTTACAGCTGGTCTAGTTTATAAAAAAACCGAGCAAGTGCATGTCGGACCACAGTGTAAAGATAGAAAAGAAAAAAGAAAGAAAAAAGAAAAGAAAGAAAAAAGAAAAGAAAGAAAAGAAAGAAAAGAAAGAAAAGAAAGAAAAGAAAAAAAGAAAGAAAACTAGTTTATTTGGCACACACTGTAGGATTCCGTATATACCCGTCTCAAAACCATGCCAGAAAAATAGTAAAATGTACTTCACTATTATTAGATTACGAAGTTACTACAAATGCACTTGGTTTCAAATAATTTTCTATGGAATTATTACTTTTTTTTTACTTACCCAGTTCCATTTTTTACGTTGGTTGACTATTACTCGTTAACTTGTAAATTCTACTAGCTGTGATAGTTTTCCTTTTAAATTCCATTATATATGCTACTACCATGAATATTTTCACGTCTCCAAAAACAATCGTTTAACTGACAGATGGGGGACACTTGACTCTAACAACAAATTGCACTTTACAGCTTAATATTTCACAAACGGATTCTTGGATAGAAAAATGGTTTTAGCAAAATAAAAATCACCGCCACTTTACATGTAAGGGGGCGCCCCTTAAAAAACATGTATTTCAAGATTTTATTCTACTACTTTGTCGGCATAATTAATATGTATACCCATACCTCGATAAGCGTCTCTGAGCTACATAAACCGCGGACGGACGGACAGACCGACGGACATGGCGAAACTATAAGGGTTTCTTGTTGACTACGGCACCCCAAAAACTCACCGTGAACATTAAGGTGAAGTGAGCATGGAGTGAAATGTCATTCCATACGATGCTAGTGATTTAAAGCCGGGTGAGTCTGGTTACATGACGATGGCTTGCAGTGACCTTTCCTTTCACCTTGATTATATGGATTGACAGCTCACTTCATGTTCACTTTACTTGAATGTTCACTGAATACCAGTAATGGTACAGGCTAATCGAAGGAGCAAACGAATGAAACAAAATAATTATATTTGGTACGTCAGTTAGAATTAAAAAAAAAAATATTGGACACACATTTTTCTCCTTTTCAAATCAATAAAGTTTGACAAAGATGAAGTGTGTCAAAGTTCAGGACAGGTTCAGTTGGTGACGTCACTTTTTGGCAGAAAGTATATGTAATATCAAGGCACTGTAACGTCTTCATTTTGTTAACGTGACGAAGTAATAAAATACGTGTCCAATCTATTTTGGAAAATGTTACTGACGAACAAATAGATTTTTACGTACTCATTTCCTTCACTACCGAAATACCTATGATAAAGCCTATGTATTAATTCAGGATATAGCTTCCTGCATACCCAATTTAATGAAATTTGGTCTAGCCGTTTGCGCGTGAAGAAGTAACAAACTACACACACACACACAAATACACTCACAAACTTTCGCCTTTATAATATTAGTGTGATAGTGTGATATCCCGGGAGTATGTTCGGCAACGCATCGCAACGCCAAAGGGCCTCGGGGTGCAGTGCGACACCGCGCTGTGCTACATTATTTGAATTATTTCACGAACTATGTCGTTACCTCTTTATGTAGTTAATAAAGTTTCATACTGTATCGCTTACTGTAAAAGTTCGTGCAGCGTAGAGTCGCATCGCCTCTCGGTGTGAACTGAACCTTATCCTCAGCAGACACGTAGGCGTCGTCTTTTCACATGTCAAGTTTGCCTTTGTGCCGCTGTTTACGTTTGTGCACCAACAAACCACCGCTCCTGTCACCTCCTGCCGTTTGTTCAAATATACTTACTTTGTGGAACTAAGGCCGAGATTTTTTAACTATACTAAACTCAACCAATGGTTAAATTGTTTTAAAAAAATGTTTAAAATTGCGTTATTTGAATAATAGGGATGTTGCCTCGGTTAAAAAAATATAGGAATCGATAGATCGAAAAATATTGGATATGTATTTTTATTTTATCAAATCATTAAAAAATTACGAAGATAAAACGCATCAAAGATAAGGAGTGGGGTGTCGTAACGTAACTTTCCAGTAGTGTAGTGATAAGTGACGTCACACAAGTTTTCAATGCACTGTATCGTCTTAATTTTTTTGTTTACGTGACAAAAGAAAAAAATACTTGTCCTATATTTTTTGTAAATCTATCTCAAGGACTAATTAGATTGTTTAAATCAAATACCCTATTATTAGCTATCAACTTATAGTTATTTATTTTACCATTGATTGGTCAAGCTAAATTTTGCACATTAACGAAATTTAGGTGCCCATAATTTTTAACCCTTGCTCTACTCGCCCTTAATCTGTGTTGGAGACAAAGGAAAAATAAAACTAATTCTTTAAAAAAGTAATTTTATTTATTTCTTTACTAATCAAAAAATTAATAATTATATTAATATTATAAAGAGGAAAGATTTGTATTGTTGTATCGAACGAAAATAACGAATAAACTTAAAAATTACTGGACCGATTGAAAAATTCTTTCAGCAATGGATAGCTTATCAGCGAGTAACATAAGCTATATTTTATCTCCGTACTCTCACGGGAACGGGAACTACGCGGGCGAAACCGCGTGACGTCCGCTAGTCTTTAATATTTATAAATTTTTAAGAGAATTGAACTGGATTACCAGCGTTGATATTGTTTCTAAAGCTCGGTTGAATGATTTTGTCTTTTCAATTCATGTCTCAGTAAAGCAAGGAAACAGTATTAGCAGGGAAGAATGATAATAAATAAATGTGGAGCAGATAAAATCAAGAAGTTATTTATTTAGGATACACTTGATAGCGTAAAGGGATGGTGACATTCGTCCCATTGCCGGAATTACATATCGTCGTATGGCAGCCAAGATTTGCAGCAAATTTTATGCTGAGGCTGTTTCGCAACAGCTTACTAACAACATCTGCTACTACTGCTGAGCGTGCGCGCCTGCTGCCTGTGGGTAAATGGGAGTCGGGTCTTTGGCTTCATGCCCTACCGTCGTCAAATCTGGGCAATTTGTAAGACGATATCACTTTCCTCCTCGCTGCTTCACTATGTTTGTCTTGCTGTTCTTCTCATCGCTGTCACTGTGGTGAAGTCAAAGTCAAAGCATTTATTTCAAATAAACCATTATCAGGTACTTTTGTATTGCCAAAGTCAGTCCGTCAAAAACATGAAGCTATTTGCACGTTCGAAAGCGTAGATCTCTATGGAGAAGAACGTGCAAGAAACTCCACGGACACTCTTTTAAATCATTTTATGTTTACAATAATCCTGGTTACATTAATCTTGTTGCTTCTATATATGAGAACAATGTAAAGAGAGAAAAAAACAATTTATAGTATAAAATATTAAAATGAGGCAGTGGCAACTAAGGGATGACCACTGACGGCGCCCGTTCACGAATATGACGCGTGCATCAGCACCATTCAGCTCAACCATTTTCCATTTTGAAGGGAACTGAATGATCCGATACACGCGCCACCATCAGCGAGACATTGGAGTGAGCATGACACACCCTCAACTGCCCCTGCTATTTCATGTCAAACAAGGAAACTATCTATTAACATAATTTTCCATGGTCCTCACATTTACAGAACTTGAAATAAAAATTGCTTCTACATTATATAAAACTATGAATATCAATCTGAAAATACAGAAAAAGAAAAGTTTATTCCAAACATAATATAAGATTATGCGGAATAGTATTATTATTAGACATAAAAGAGGGTGAGCATCTNTGCTTCTAAATTATATAAAACTATGAATATCAATCTGAAAATACAGAAAAAAAAAGAAAAGTTTATTCCAAACATTAAGATTATGTGGAATAATATTATTATTAGACATAAAAGAGGGTGAGCATCTCTTCCAAATATAAAACCTAACTAGTGGAACCAAGCGGCTGAGGCTGTGGAGCAGGACCGGCATTTAGCCAAGCATTTTTATCAAGGATATAATCTTCCAGTTTATAATATGCCTGTCTACATAGAGTGCGTTTTATGCATGTTTTAAATTTTTTCTCATTCAGTTCGAGAATCTCAAGTGGTATTTTATTATAAAACTTAACACAATATCCCATATAAGAAGTGTATACTTTAGCCAATCTAAATCGGGGTTGATATAATTTTTTACTATTTCTAGTATTAAAATTATGCATAATCTTACTAAAAAGATGAAGATTTTTCCGAACATGCATGTTTTCGTATATCTATTGACAATGTCTCGGACAAGGGGAATCGCGCCGACCAAGATGGTATATGGCTCTGATGGCTCTTTTCTGCAGAATAAATATAGACTCGATGTCTGCAGCTCGTCCCCATAATAAGATACCGTAAGACATTATACAATGAAAGTAACTAAAATAAACCAGCCTCGCGGTATCTATATCAATTAATTGACGGATTTTTCTGACAGCACATGCTGCTGAACTTAGCCGTCCTGCAAGAGATGTTAAGTGAGGACCCCATTGTAGCCTTGAGTCAAGCGTGATCCCTAGGAAAACCGTGTCTTCGACGAATTCAAGTTTCTCTTTGTTCAATATAATATAATCAAAATAATATATAATAATTCAATATAATATAATAATATAATCAAAAGTAATACTTGCGACATAGTCGCAAGTATTACTTTTGACATTCGGTAAAGCAAATCTGATGCACTTAGTTTTTTTCCCATTTAATACTAAATTATTCGCAGTGAACCAATTTTTGTTAGTTTTAGGAGCAAGGTTTCGTGATTTACGCAATCAAATGCCTTGGAGAGGTCACAAAAGATTCCTATGGCATCTTACGCCTCTTCCCACGCTGTATATATGTGTTTTAACAACGTGACACCAGCATCAGCCGTACAACGACTTTTGGTAAAACCATACTGTTGATCGTGTAAGATTTTATCGATGTTAAAATGAATGAGCATTTGATTGAGCATCACTTTTTCAAATACTTTGCTGAAAACCAGCAATACGGATATAGGTCCATAATTATTGGCATCCTTACTGTCACCGGATTAAACCGAAAGCTTTTATAACTGTCATAGGGTTGATATGTTTGAATTGGAATTCAACCGAACAACCTGGAACGTTTGCTCTTAATAAATTAAATGAGACCTCGGGTCACGAATTTAAAGCTTCAGTAGTTCTTGATGGTATTTCGGTGAAAAAATTTACAAATTCTTGAGCTACTTCTAAATTAGCGCTTATGGCACCATGAGCAGTCTCCAGAAAAAACCAGTGTTTCGTACGTTATTCCTACTTGTTTCATTATTGATAAATTTTATTATCTGCCAATTTGATCTTGTTGCTAATACACAGGGCTTTAGCTACTCTGCATTAGTATTTCTGAAAACTTTAGAATATTTGTTTACATAAATATTAAAGGTTTCTGTGTTAATGAAAGGCTTAAGGCCATATAACTCATATAGTCTTGCCCTACTTATCCTAATACCTTTAGTCGCCCAGTCACTAAATATAAACTTAGGGAAAGTATTTTTAGACTTATTTTCAAAAGTTGTATTGAATTCATTTAGTACTACTGAAAAGAAATTATCATAAAACTTATTAGCATCCTCAAATTATGGCCTAGAACATTCAACTTATTTTGTAAGGTATCATAGAATCTAGCTAGTTTGCCTGTTTTAATTGGCCTATATTGTATTTGAATTTTTTGCAAGGCTGCTTTAAACTTAAATGTTACCAATTGTCCGCTATGATCCGACGGAAGGTAATTAACTATGGCTTTATCTAAATAATCACAATCGCAGAATACATTATCGATACAGGTTGAAGAAGTTGGTGTTACCCTAGTAGGTTCAGTAAAAACATTAGACAAATTAAATGATTTAAAAAGGCTTAAAAATCTGCTGCTATTTAAATTATTTTCTAAAATATTAATATTAAAATCTCCGCAAATAATCGCGGATTTGTTACCTGCTGCAAGTTTCGCAAGGATATCTTCCATAGTTGACTCAAATAAAGTAAAGTTTTGAGGGTTTGGGGGTCTGTACACGCACACTATATAACATGCTTATCCAGCTCAACATAGGACAGTTCAATACAATGTTCCACTGACAAGCTGACAATGTCATTAGGTTGCTTAAATTTTAAGCATTTTAACCACCGCGCAACATAGATTTGCGGTTAAAACAACTGCACACTATAATTTTCAAAACTTTAGCATCTGGTAATCTTTCAACCTATGTTCACTAAAACATACAATGTCAAACATTGTTTTTTCTAAAAACATTTCAATTTCTAATATTTTTGAAGAGATACCCTGAATATTTTGATGAAATAATTTCAAGGTAAGTTGTCAACAGCCTCGGGCGCCACGGCCTTTCTTGTAGCAGCAGAGTCGCCTGTTTTGCGCGACACGCTAATTTAAACAACATTATTTGACGAGCTCTTGTCACCGTCGGCATTCCAGCCGTATTAGAACCCAATGGCTTCGCACGTGACGATGGCAAAATACCGGATGGCAAGTCTTTTTTCCATGGAGTACGGGTTGGCCTTTAGTGTGGGACGCAACCTGTGTCGATAATCTTGCGCCATCCCATCTTCCTAGTTCATTGTGTTGTGCTGGCGCGTAAATATGATAACCTTATAGGTAACTATATTTTCGAGCCACTTGGGTTTGAAACCCTCGGGTCGTGGGGCTCTTGTACTCACAGCCTTTTCAAAGAAATTTCGAAATCGCTGGTTGACACTTCCAGTGACCCAAGAGCTGGCTTTTACTTCGGTCAGGGGCTATGCATTGCCATTCAACGCGGCAATACCGCCAGTCTCTTGGCCACATTATCAGCTGACAGCGTTGAGGACAAACTTTTTGATAGGTACTCTATTTTAGTTTATTGTAAGTTTAGTTTATTTCTTAATTTTGCGTATTATTGTTTATATTTAAAAAAAATTAAATCAATTAGTTTGATGGACCCATTGGCACATCCTCTATTTCCGTTTTACACGTATCAAGTTTCACGTGCCGGAACTCTGCAAATAATGAAAAAAACAATTACTTTGTGATATTTACCATCTTCTATCTACATATACACAGGCGTTCAAAGAAACTGCATTAAAATATCAGATAACTTTGAAACTTGAATATTTTGGAATAAATAAAGGTTTAATAAAAATATGTAAATGCAAAGTAAAGACTGGTTCATGAGCTTATATATAGCTAGAATTATCATTACATAGTCAAAGTCAAAAGTCAAAGTCAAAACGTTTATTTCAATTAGGCCATTAAACGGCACTTTTGAACGTCATCGTTTACAGTTCAGTAAAATAATAATGGTACATTAATAAAGTGACTCTACTGTCCATTCGGAAAGGTATATTCTTATGGAGAAGAACGGACAAGAAACTCCATAATTGAAAAACCCTCTTAAGGCCGTAAAATCTTTCTGTTTGAGTGCCTAACTATTTTAAATGCTACTTACGTTTCTTCTCATCACAATTAAATTCATAGAGGTCGCAGTTGTCGCTGAAAACCCTGGTGATGCCCAGGGAGTCTTGACCGCAGATCGGTACGAAATCGTGCTGGCATTGCTCGGACATCTTGCAGAAATTAATGACCTGTTAAAGAAGAATAGTTTGAGTTTTTACTGTGTTTTAGAAGAAAGAAGTTATATTTTTTTTTATATATCACTTGAGGATATGAGATGAGAGATTAATTTGCCCAGTTTGTTTTTTTTTAATTTTACTGTTTACCGCGTGGACCTGCATCACCGTTCGTGCATTCTTTCACATTGCACCATTATAAGTAAGCAACTTTTAAAACCACATTTAAGTACCCTCTATAGTGAACGCAGCAGTAAAATTTCAGTATATAAAAAAGCTAGAAGCATAAACAAATTTCTTTGTTTTCCATTACGGTGCAAATATTCTTGACCTAGCACCTTTATTTAGAGACTGTGTCAAGAGCCGAACTACATAAAGCTAAAAGAACATGGTTAGTTTTAAGGTCTCGTGTCATATAAAGTTATTTGGTATATTTTCATTTCAATAACGTTCACATGATGTAATAAACATGAGAAATACGAACCGTTGATATTATTTCTTTACATAAAACATTTATATACTCTAAAACTTATTTTGTGTAACGTTATTGGATGATCTGGATGTAATGTTTATTTAATCGACAATCTTTAGGTCTATCGTTTAAAATAAAGTACCTGGATGACCGAGCTTTGCTCGGCATTTTTTTATTGGTAAACGTTTTCTAAAAATGAAACCTAGCTAGATCGATTTATCACCCCCGAAACCTCCGGCATACTAAATTTCATGAAAATCGTTGGTGCCGTTTCCGAGATTCAGATTATATATAAGAATCGCTCGTTTAAAGGTATTAGATATTGATACCATAATATTTTCTATAACGCTCATTTGAATACGAAGTCGAATCTGTTTTAAAATCGAATCGGGGGACCCTGACTTCACGTAGTCTTTGCTAACCTGAGGGCGAAGGGAGAGCAACCTCCGCCCGCTGTAACAAAGCCGAAGCACCCTTGCGAGCCGTAGCGACTGAGCAGAATGCCGAAGCTGCGGTGGTGAATCTGGATGCCTATCCTTTGTTGTAAGGGCGAAGGGGTTGCACATTTTCATGTTTTTTGTCCTGTTCTTATTATGAGGTGTACAATAAAGTATTTAATAAATAATAAATACAATAATTTATTTTTCTCAAGAACGGTGCGTTAGGTGCGTCTCATATCATATAAAGTTATTTGATTAGTTTTTGTTACGTTAGGTTAGAACAGTGACGGCGTAGGTGGGAGATGGAACACCGGGGTGGTTTTAGTCAGTAAGAGTCTGACAGACCCCTCCACCCGCCCCAGGGTGGAGGACATCCATGAGGATTTCCCCACGAGATCAAAAAAAACAAGGTCAAGTGACCATTAACCAGATCGTTGGTGCTAACTTGGCAGGTGGTAATCATTTACTAGGTATATCTACTATCTTTTAAGTGAGAAGTATGTCTAACGATTTTATATGAAATGTATGTTATTCTTATAAAACTAGGTATTTTACCCGGCTTTGCGCGAGTGCAGAGCTTATAAAATATTAGCACCCAGTGATTCGCATGATTTTTTCCGACGTCTTCAACAATCATCGTCATATTTCAGCCAATTTACACAAAATGTTTATTATATATAAACTTCCTTAGGTATATATCATATCGTCCATTAGTGAACCCCGTATGAAAATGTGTTCAGTAGTTTCTGAGTTTGTCACGTTCAGACAGACTTAATTTTATAATGTGTAGCTACAGAGATAATAATTGCCGTTCAGTAATAATTTTAACTGAAAATACAATTTAATTTACGAGTAAGATGGAAAATTACCGGTTCTAGAGGAAAAAAGTAATCTTCAGCCTCTATTTCCACGTGCGACCACACTTCCGCTGCTAATATAATAATTATTAAACCTGAAATGAAAACAAATCGTCTAAAATATGTAAGATTTGATAACAGCCTGTTTCTCATTATTTTTTACTTAATCAAATATATCGGCTATCCGCCAATTACATTTTAAACTTTTCAGAAAATGTATCATGCAATAGATACAGGATATAACACAAAATCTAAAAAAGGGTCATTGTACTCATCCTACGAACAACTTAAACTAGAGGATCAACCCTGAATTATTAAAATATTTAAATATCCAAAAAATGTCAGCTGTTCGGAACATTTTGTAGTAGAGGCAGTAGCCGACCGTCAGTTAGGCGCTTTTTTCTCCATTACACTTTGTATAAGGCTGCTACTTTAATCTAAGTTCCTTAAAGAACAATTTTAGTGCCGACTGAACAAGGTAGCTCAAAATAGATTACAAAACCAATTCGCACTAAACGTTTCCAAACGTCTTTTATAATGCGCACAGTAAAGGAGTGGAACTCTCTGCCTGCGTCTGTGTTTCCGAACGCATACAACCCTAATCTCTTCAAAATTAGAGTGAACAGGCTTCTTCTGGGTAAGCTCGCTCCATCGTCGACTTCGTCTCTGTCATCTATGACCTAGACTAGAGTCAAGAGCAAACCCATATTAAAAAAAAAAAAATAACAATAAACTTACTAGTAAAAACTTTTCTAAATATCATTGTGTGCACGATCACTTCGCAGAACGAACGACAAAGATCTAGGTGAACAATAACCTCTCTTGTTTACGTTGGTTAAGTTAAACTATGGCTGTACGACAGGAAATTATTACAACACACACATAATATTGAAGCTTATACGGAACGTGCAATGTTTAGCAGGAGTGGTCAACAATTTGATTAAGAATGTTTTATCATTTGGTAGACTCTTGCTGCAAGCAATCATCATCATCGACAGCATTCACTCCGATCCTGTGGATTTCACTTCCAGCAGATTTCCGTGGCCTTTACCTGGTCGTCATCGGTCTACCTTACGACAGGGCTTTCAATGCTGCATCTTCAGGTCGGTACACGATCGGTACTCCATAACCTTTCAACCGCATCGATTATCTTTTAAACATGTTTTTTATTCATATTCTACTCAGCATACTAGGCATGATACGGGTGTTAAAATTGCAGTTTCTTTTTGAATTTTTTTTTTAATTTTGGTACATTGAATTTAAAATCATCAATCCAAACGTGTTTGCAAAATGGCAGCTCAATCGGTTAGGGGTTAGAGATTGTCGGCAGCGACCTCTCGCGTTCGGCCCGGGTGCAGTCCATGGTCCGGATCGAGGGAGCATGGGAAGCATTCACCTCCTTCTGCAAAGCAGTAATACAAACGAAGGAATAAAAAAACCAGGCCCCGGTCGACGGCGCGTTGTGTTCCACGCGTGCCTCAAAGAGATGTCAGAAAAAAGACAGGGCCATTTAGGCCAGTGCCTGCAAGGGTGGTGGAATTTGTACGAAAGAGTCACCGCGGCCTTGGAACGCAAAAAGCGTTTCGAGGAACACGGATGGGTTTTAGTCAGTAGGAGTCTGACACTCCCTCCAGAATCCCAGCCCAGAATGGAATATGATGATATATGATGTTTCGTTAAAAAATATTAGTGTTTAGAGATAACTGTTTATAACTCAAAAGATACATTTAAAAAAATATGCTGGTCTGAATAAAACGTATGTAACTAATAGTTCTGCACCTCTGACCATGGCAGTTCTAAAACTAACAAACACTGGCCTCTAGCTAGTTTATGGTCCCACAACTATCACAGTGCAGATTGTTGTCATTCAGAAATTCCTGCGATATCGGAATGTGGGTAAAAATAAATGAAATATTTATTTTTTGTAAGTAAACATTTTATGATTCTCTTTGGCTTTGCTGTAGAAATCAACCAGTCAGTTTTGCAGAACATCTGAGGCAATAAGGAGCATACGCATTCGCATCGTATTTGCAATGTGACAAAAATTCCTTTAACTTCCCCACCTTCTTTTTATTATTGTGGAATGGGCTTACGCATGACCTCGATCAAGCCTGATGGAAAGCGATGGATGCGGTCTATGATGGAGCGAGCGTGCCCAGAAGATGCATGTTCACTCTTGCTTTGAAGGCAGCGGGTTACATGTGAAAGGGAACACAGACGCTGCCAGAGAGTTCCACACTTTGGCTGTGTGCATAATAAATGTGGAGGAGAAGCGCTGAGTACAATCAGTCGAGATATCGACCAAATTTTTAACCAGTTGTTGACATTGAGTGTCGCTGAGATGATATATCGACTTGAATTTGAACAGTTTTAAAGTACGAGAATTGCTCTTTTGGTTCCTTTCATGTTGTAGATTTCGTGTTTAACAAGTTGGAAGTTTTTTATCAGTATTTAGTTGCTAATAACCACCTTATTTCAAGGAGATACTTCATATAAATTTTATCTTTTTCAGGTGTATTATTGCTGCTCAACAATACATCAAATGTCAGATGTCATATTCCCAGTTACATGTCAACTCCGCCGGTTTGTATGTTAACTAAATGTACTTAAAAATCATTTTGACTTTCTGCATATTTTCTTTAATTTTCAAAATAAAACTTCTTCGGAATCTCTTCAACTTTGTTCTCTTTTCCTCCACCTTGATACTACCTTTCCATTGCCACCATAAAGCAATTCCTCTACATTACAACATTCAATACTCAATACTCAATTCTTTATTGCTTATCTAGCCCAGACAGGCTATTGATGAACAAAAAAGTAAGTTCAAAAACTAAAACCCGACTATTGTTCTAAAAAGTATTAAACAAGACAATATTCTCATTTGAAATTGTTATGTTCGTAGCTATAATTTTTACCCGAATAAAAATTATAGATCCTGTATATTTATAGGAATTTTTGGTAGTTGCAGTTAAAGTCACCTATACAAATCTATTGAAGTGATGTTTATTGATCCTACATCAAAACTAATTTATTTACATTTAACGAACAAGTAACAACTAAATACTTAAACAACTAGACTAATAATCGCGAAATTATGTACAAACGCGTATAAAAACAAAATAAATCTTTGGGCATCAAAAAATTTTTCCACATCGCTGTCAATGGCAAAAGTGCCCAGAACTCTGACAGAATTGCCGCGTTGAATGGCAATGCTGATTGCCCAGAAGAATAGAAAGCCTTGCGCTCTGGTCACGTGAACATTCGACAAGTTGTTTGCTGATGTCCCGAAAGACTCGGTGAGCACTCGGACCCCATGGGCCTAATGTTTCAACCCCAAACGGCTCAAATATATAGCTCCCAATAAGGTTATATTTTTCGCCATTCGAGATTTTCTGCACCTGCAGCAGCCGCCCCAGCACAGAACTAAACTAATTTGATCAGGACTTAAAATTGTTTTATTGTAAAATGAAATCTCTGGAAGAATCTCATCTCAAATAGAATTGCTTTACTTCAATTTTATCAATCATTTATAACTTTTATACAACTCAACAGAACAAAGCTGAACAACATTGCGTGCTAGCAGAAACATGCGTTCACGACACTATACCTATTTGCGGCAAGATGGGAGAAGAGAAGCGAACCTTTCTGGACTTGTGTGATCTGCTAGAGTATGCTTGTGATACCAATCAAAGTATGTAGCTCTAGTACCTTTCCTACCCGTCCATATGCATATATAGCAAGATCGAACGCAAAGGGCGTTTTAAGGAATAATCCTTGAAATGCCATTTGCGTTCCAGTAACACTTTCGAACAATTCCCTAACCCTGGCAGGCACTGGCCCTTCAACTATGCTGATATCTCTTAGAGGTGCGCGTGGAACACAACACAACCACTGGTGGTACCCAAATCATATCCCTTGGTGAAGTCATGCTAGCGAAGGAGGAGGCGGGCCGCGCAAGGGAAAGGCAAGGCCTTCGCCCCAACCGTCGCTACAGGAGAAGACGCCCCGGGCGTCGGGAGTCGCAGGGCGAACCCCGGCCACCATAGGCGCGGGCCTGCGGACGGCGAGCGTTGTGTTTCACGCGCGCCTCAAGGAGATGTCAGCAGAGAAGACGGGGCCCGCTAGGGCCAGAGCCTGCCAGGGTTGCGGAATTTGTTCGAAAGAGTCACCGCGGCCCTGGAACGCAAAGGGCTTTAGAAGGAACACGGATGGGTTTTAGTCAGTAAGAGTCTGACACGCCCTTCCGCTCCACCCAGAGCGGAAGAAGTCATTTGATGATTTCCCATACTTAAAAAAAAAAAAAAAAAATTTGCCTATTGGCCTAGTGCTGTTCCATCTCATGCTTGATAAAGAGGGAAGTGGAAATACTCCACTGTTCTTTTCTGATTAATATCTTTATGGGATTCAAGACAGTTGAATGATTTCTCCGGGACTCGTTGAGCTTCATTACCTCGGCGTTTGTCTGGTGGTTCCCGAAAACTGCTTGTACCAGTCGATTTTTTTTAAATATTGTTTTCACATACCGGTATTGGAAGAATCAAAACGTAAGAGACCTTACGTTAATTAATTCTTCTGAAATCAAATTATGCTCCCAATAAAATTAAAGTATTAATAATTTTAGCATCAATTCAGTTAACAAAAACAAATTATAAAGTTATTCTTTCGTTTTCAGTTTTCGTTCACGTCGATGAGATGGAAGGATGTCCTTTTTATCCAAAGAAAAGAATATATCCATAAAACAACTGTTTTAGGTGGTTGTAATTGAAGAAAACCTCTACTTCGTCGCACAAATAAACTACATTTTTCCTCTAGTTTTCTAACTCTAAGATTTTAATTGTGTACATAATAAATAGTAGATATTATATAATTACCGGAGATTTATTGTGAAATACGCACGGTGGACATCTGTCGGGTATGTCATCGGTCTGGAGAATCAATCTGCCACAAGTGGACCTCATGACTTGGCTTTTGAGATTTTTGACTGATGGGATGTGAACTTGATGATCATTGTACCGATAGTCGTGTCAGCCATTGGCTTAATAACCACGAGTCTCCAACATCACATAAGACGACTCTCATTAAACAGCTGGTTCAAGTGCTTCATTCAGTGAGTACTTTTGGACACGGCTCGCTCATATTGATTGGTTTCGCTCTTTGGAGCCCTGAGCGCCAATTCTACTAATTTCTAAGCAACGTTCGCATTCACATCTCAGACTCAATCTGTCAAAAATGTTTTGAAGCTTGGATCCTGTTCCCAATGCCAGTGGGCTCAGATTTTTTTAAGTGTTTATTTAAGAAAAAAATATGCATATATCACCGGAAAATAGCAGACTTCGTAAGATTGTAAAATATCGCTTGAAATTGTAAACTATTTTTTCTTAATAAAACACTGAAATATTAGAAACGTTTGAAGTTGGATCGGATTTATGGTATACAAAACGTTTTTTTCATAACATATATAGAAATTATAATCTTTTAAAGATTTATTACAATGTTACGGAGTCTAAAATTTTTAGATGACACATAAGTAACGAATAAATGGAGTATTCTGTCTACCTAAACAAGATTTAATGGTCTGGACCTACCCAAACACACATGCAGGCAATAAGAACTAACTGGGAGGTCATCCTCATCAGTCTTGCTCCTGAATCAAGTCTACTACAATAGTGAAAAGCCCTACAATCTCAACAAAACGCAGAATTACACCACAGATTATAAAATACCAGCGTACACACAGACGTACAACTTTTTAACAGAAAAAGAATCTTTACTTAAATATGTGTTTAAGTATCATTACTGTAATGTGCTTCGGCCTGACCTGAGATCGTTAGAGGGAGAGGGATGTATGAGAGGTTACCTGTGAGGGAGGGAGTGAGGTATTGTTCGAAGGTTGACCGGGTAACAGGTTGGGGCAGACAGAATAAGTATAGCGAATGCAGTAAGGTACGGCGCATCGGCGCATCTTAGAACCGATGCTACGAAAATAATCAGGGGTTAACGGCTGGTTAAAAATTGCTTTACGATTTATTGTGTAGAATAAAATAAAAGTGTGAGTGTTTGTTATTAAAGAAAATGCAGCCAAATTATAATAAGGTACTGTTATCCAGCATATAGTCAACATATTTTTGGCAACAGTTGTTTTTTTCTTATTTGTTTATGATATCAGTTATAGGGGCATATGTAGGGCTTATTTAAATACATAACAAAAATGCGTATAATTATCAACATACTTTGACGGTGCCAAAACCCTGGGTAGTTGAAGAATCAGAAATTAATTGATTTATTAATTACAAAACTCACTAACTCAAAAACTCACACAATTCGCAGGAAAACACACGTTGCATAGAAAACTTAATAATCCCAACCAATTAATATTAATAACTTCCTTCTTATCATTTCTATAATTATAATCCAATAAAAATGTAATAGCATATTTTATGTGAAAAAAGTTTTAACTCGATTTAAAAGTTAAGCTTACTGTGTAACCGGTCCGTCTTGCCGTGAGAAAGCTACAATTTGAACAAGCCATAATTAGCGACTGGGGTATTAAATCACGGGCACTGCCCCCCCTCTCGTCTTCTCCGGGATGCGCGGGCGCCGGCCCGTTCGCAACGATTCCATCGATTAGACGGATTTAAGGTCAAGTTTCAACAGGTGGAATTGTCGGGTCAAGGACACTTGGACAGACGGAAATTATATGTTTCCGTGATCTAGATAAAGGGATGCGGAGGATGTTAAGGTGAGTGTGTGAGATTAAGGAGATATTTCGAAGCCAATTATAAGGGATCGTTGTATTAGGGCATCGATTGCATTTCTAAGTTACCATGATTTCAATTATCTAATTTGCTACGTATTTTTCAATTTTTCCTTATTTGCAATGGGATGATTAGAGCTTTGGACTCACTAATTCTAAACCCTAGGGTTATAAAGCTCGCACGTCGCACAAGCGTTCTGAAAACAGACACTTATGCGTTTTGTCAAAGAAATTGATCGCAAATTGAAGCTATTTGGACAAAAACAATGAAGGTGTTATTGACGATTTCTTAAAAGGAGTCCCAATGGACGTTACAGAAAAGGCGTTTGATACAATAAGCATATACATATGTACATTAAATTGTGTACTATATTTAGAGAGATACAGAAATGCATAAATATTAGAGGTATTGTCACATATATGCATTTCTAAATGAACATGTAAAAAAATAGGTTTTAATATAAACAAGACGAACACAACAATCGAACTAGAGAATCCGTGAGATCGGTCAAAGTTGGCTTGTTAGAAAGCTGCTCTATTGCTGTGACAATATACTGTAACTTGACATCGACCTGTGCATCATCTACAATTTCATAACATAGCATCTTTCCTTAGAGGCAAGATGTTATACGGAATGGATTCCATAAAATCTAGGGCAGCGATAGTGTAACTAAACTGTCACGTCGGGGCCACCAGTATAGAGGGATGCGGTACAGAGTGTAAAGTCCCGCAAACCTTTATTGAAAAGGGAGGATCCTCCGACTAGACGGTTGTTGTGTCTGGTGGGCAACTGTCCGATAGTTGATATTCGGACTGTTGTATATGTTCAAATCGCACGGAGACCTTTACTTGCGCGATGCAGAATTTCGTTGAGTTACTTCACAGATAGCGAGATACATAGCGTTGCGGTAATTTGCAGGTGTCGAGATAGATGGCATTGCGGTTCTTTTTGTTGCGATGGAGATTTTGCTACGTTGCTTTTTTATGGTGGCATTGATGCCGCTACAGTCCCATGTTTTAGGGGACCGGAACTATTACCTTCAACTGGGTGAAAATCCCAGGGGACTATTTAATAAAACCGACAGGCAACAGATGACACTCTAACAATGTAACGATAATTTTGTAAGTTCTTTCATACATTTTCTGTTTTTTTTTCAGCAGCACCCGTCGCAAAAATGGGTCAGTTATGTAATTTTTGGACAAATACGATTAAGTCGCGTTGTCAGTTATATCAAATAGGGTCCTGACTGCTGTTTAGAAGTTCCTTATAGAAATTCCCAATGGTGTTTTACCCGAAGGTAGGCTCAAGGAGACACCTAGGTCCTCAACCTCAGCCAATAAACCAACGAGCCAGTAAAATTCTTCGCACCTCATCTATTTTCCCTTCTTATAGAGGTGACGTTACTTTAATTCATAATTTAAATGTAGGTATCCAATCTGCTGGTTTTTAAATATAAACTGGATCGCTGTGGTGCTGAAAAATCTCTTTACACCACACGATTCGATCTTTTTGCAAATTATCGTAACTTGTAAGAACGTTGTTGGTCGTGTTGGTTACGTGCAGTTTTAGGAATTTTATATAATTTTCCGGTTTTCTGATCCCATCAGAAAACCCGTGTTTTTCTTTTGCTAGGCAAATCATAATTCATCCCTTCTGTCTTCCTCTTTTCATTCCTATGTTCGCTGTATATCGCGACCCCGTCTCACTGCCTCGTTTGTGTCCTGCCTAGTCCCAGATAATTTGGGCAAATCTTTTTTGGGCAAGCTGTTAGTCAAATCAGATATCTTGGTTTTAGAGTGCAAAAAAGTGTTTTGAAAACGATGCCGTAAAATTGAAAAAAAAAAACAAATATCATTTCATACAGAACGAAGACACTTACAAATCAGCAGGAACTAGTTCACGGTTCCAATTGGTCGTCTCCTATGAAGAATTGATCATAAGCCTATTGGCCCTATTTGGTCTGATGAGCTTGGTACATCGGAAGGTGTGAAGGTACCTACAGCTTTTGTTTGCGGAGCACGGGCAGGTAAACAGGACGAACGCACTGGCCGACAATCGCGCCATCTGCCGCCACGCCCAGCGACCCCGCGACCGCTGCTAGGGCTGTCGCGTGCTGACCAGTTCATGAGAAATTAAGTAGTTTAACTAGAGTATGAAGAAGCCACAGTGCTATTCTGTAAGCATCGTAAAAGTTTAGGAGAAGTGAGCATGAACGGAAATGCCCTTCCATTTAAAGCCATGGATTGACGGCTTACTTCATCTGAATTTTCATGGTTAGATGGTTACAGAATAGAGCCACAGTAAGGGTGCGTTTCCACCAAAGATGTGCGGGAAAAATAAGTGGCGCGATGATGTGTAACGAAGCTGTGAAATGATTTGAGAGTTTCCACCAGAGATTTTCGAGGTAGCTGAGTGGCGCAACGCTGTGAAACGGTGCGTAGATGACCGGTGCGAGGATTTGTAGTGGACTCTTTTGAGATGCGATGCCAGCAGTTTCTTGCTCGCGTCTATACCTAGCACACATCCCTCGCACACATTCCTCGCACCCATACTTCGCGTGTTCTGTACGTACAAAAACCTCGCAGCGCTAAGCTGTTTCCACCGGAGCTGCGAAGAGCGAGGCTAGTTAAATAAAGCGATTCTATTGGTTTCCAACAAATACATCCCCCGCTACACATCCTCGCACATCTCTGGTGAAAACGCACCCTATTGCTGTTCTATAAAACCGTCACCGTAATACTGAACTGAACTAGAAATGAGTTTCAATCTCCATCACCAATTGAAATGACAGCTTGCTTCACCTAATTTTTCATACTGAGTTCTAGAATCATACGGCAGTTTTTCAAAGACTATCAAAACAAACAGACTTGGAATATCAAAGAAGAAAAATAAATTGAGTGGTATTTATCTACCTAAAAAAATTTTGGTCATCAATTTGAGTATTCCATGGACTAAGTATCCGTTTAATTTAAATCAGACTATACATTTTTAATAGATTTCGACATAAACATCTGGTTCAGGAACGACCTAAATCCTAAAATAATTTGAATACCATGTATGATTGCAATTCCATACATTATTTGCTAGTTTTCTTATTACGTCTTGGCCAACATTTTGTGCAATCACATAACGGCATTGAAATGAAGCCGAACCAGTATGAACCGAATTCAGTGTTGTATGATCACTTTTATTGTTTTACTTGTAGTATTTCTTCCTTCGTATATGAACATTGTTGCATTAAAACTCGTGATAAAAAATTTTATATACCTTCTGATGTATGGAAATAGTAAAGTCTTGCCGGTCTAAAGCTAAACACTTTACAGAAAATGGGACAACAGACCGAGTATTTCATTAAGTTATTAACTAAATATTTTAATTATATTAATTTAAATTGTAAACTCAAACCTTTCAAACCATAAGGATAAAACATCAAACAGCTCATTAACAATAAATAAACCGGCCAAGTGCGAGTCGGACTCGTGCATGAAGGGTTCCGTACCATTATCTATAAAAACGGCAAAAAAATCATGTCTGTTGTATGAGAGCCCCCTTAAATATTAATTTTATTCTGTGTTTTTTAGTATTTGCTGTTATAGCGGCAACAGAAATACATCAAAAGTCAAAAGTCAAAACGTTTATTTCAATTAGGCCATTAAACTGCACTTTTGAACGTCAGCATTTACAGTTCAGTAAAATAATAATATTACATTAATAAAGTGACTCTACTGTCCATTCGGAAAGGTAGATTCTTATGGAGAAGAACGGACAAGAAACTCCATAGTTACTCTTTTCAAATAATGATTTACAGAATTTGGTATACAAAAATTAATTTAATATTATGTGAGGACGATACACCCAGAGTATGCTACTTATAAGAACAAAGTATTACCAGCAGAGGTTAATGGTAAATGGTACTCACATATTTACAGATAATCTTAATAACCATTTATCATCATCATCTGTGAAAATTTCAACTATCACGGTTCATGAGATACAGCCTGGTGACAGACGGACAGACAGACAACGTACGGACATCAGAGTCTTAGTAACAGGGTTCCGTTTTACCCTTTGGGTACGGAACCCTAAAAAAGTGGCCAAGTGCGAGCCGGACTCGCGTGCAAAGGGTTCCGAATGAATTTCATTTTTGTAACTTGTTATTTTAACACAATCAACTTCTTATATGTTTACCTGTAATCTAGGTATAGAGAACTATAATCTGCATTATTCTAAATTTTAGGCTCAGTAGTTTCGGAGATAAGGGTGGAATTCTTGAATAACTTTAAAATTATGAAAAAGCCCTCACAATAAGCCCTTTGATTTGGTATGTCACACAGTGGTACAGTTTGAAAAATCTTTTTTGAAATATTCTAATTTGACCCCCAAAAGTGACCCCCATACTAAAAATTTAACTATTTACGTAACGTGTCCGTGTTTGGGTCATAGATGTTCATATGTGTACGAAATTTCAACAGAATCGGTCCAGTACATTCTGAGAAAATTAGCTGTGACAGACAGACGGACAGATCCGAGTGATACTATAAGGGTTCCGTTTCTTACGCATGTTCGGAACCCTAAAAAACAAATAAACAGAAACAAAAAAACAACTTAAACACGCAAGCCCTAATAACAGAACTGCAATGGGAAATACACAATCCTAAAACGAACAGAAATCATCATTTAGATGAATCATCAAAACAGTAAAATTTGAATATTCCGTGAACCATCTATACCCTGAAATTGTTCTCAATCAAAACTCGGTAATCCTAATCCGAGGCTTGTAATCTTTCAATTTTGATTCAACAAATAAAATTACAAGTTTGGCAGCCCTGTTGTTAAAAATGCATCTTAAGTGAGGTCCATTTTACTTACCTACCTTGTAACTAACGGCCTGGCTTTAAGATTATAAAATTATCCCCTATACAGGTGATTGAGGGAGTCTGTCTGTCTATCTATAAAGGTTTATAAGAACAGCAACCAATTATTTATTTAACGAAGTATGTTTTTAAACCCTTGCCGTCTTTAAAGTATGAAATTATTCACAGTTTTTATTTTTGATTACAAAAACGCTAATTCTTCATTATGAAGCAAATAAACAAATAAAAAAACACACACTGATAAATAAAAAAAATAATATAAGTAAATAATAATGTAATAGGGTAAGCACAAAAATAATTTAAAAAACAGAAAATAAACGCAATAAAACGTGTTTTTTACAAAGCGCTACAACAACCTGTAATGCTGATTGAGACAGCACCAATCAAGAAAATTTACATCTTATTCTTTAAAAACAGCCCCATAACTTACAAAATTAACACAACCAAACCCGGGGCAAAACCTTACTCGTTTATAAAAGAGTTAAAAGCAAGCCGTGTTACGAAAAAAATAAACATTATGACTCAGAGTGATCTTAACACTTTAAAAATCGGTGTCTGTAATTTTTAATAACAAAATTATAGGTTTAAAATAAAGTTTAGCTTAATAAACTGATGATTATAAATAGTTTGTCTTAACGGTTACTTATTATGAAGCTTCTTTGGGTATCTAATGCTAGGTTTGATACGAATTTAATTAAAAATATACCGTATCTCATATTAATGAAGGTTAATCAGGTTTAGTTTATACTCATAATCACTTTTACGGTGACGCCATGCAATCTTAGTTCAGGTGATTAATTAAATAGATCAGTTTTGTAGATAGTGAAATTAAAAAGTGCACATAAATTATATTTAATATGTACAAAAGTACCTATTTGTAATAGGTGGGTGAAAGAAAATTTTAAATAGGTTAAAATTCTTTAATACTGGCTTACATTTTTGCTAGTTACAGTCAGCTCTGAATCATATTTTATTTCATAGCGGAGGAATTTTTTGACGCCATATTTTATTTTATTTTTATTTAAGTAACTTAACTCTCAATTTGAAAAATATGTTTTTTTACCTATATAAATAAATATTCCTCAACAATTTGGTACTTAATTAATTTTCCTAATTTAAATCTAACAAGAATCTACAATAACATTGCTACAAAAATAAGAACAATTCCTTTAAAGCCTAATCTCTCTAACGATGGCATCTTAACGACCTCCTTAGTGAAAAAGAACTGACAAAATCGGAGCACCACCCTACGCCATGGCGGAGATTCTCGGTAAAACGGACGCACGGGTACAGTCAGCTGGACCACGCAAAATAAAAGAAATAACAGATTTCAATATTGAACTGAGTGGAATCGTGTTTTTGATATCTGTACTAACTATGCTTCAATACTCATCTGCCTAGCCTTTTCCCAACTACATACATATATTAATAGTCTTTGGGGTTGGAACTATACTTCTATACTAATATTATAAATGCGTAAGTTAGGATGTTTGGATGGAGATGTTTGTTACTCAATCACGTCAAAATGACTGAATGGATTTTGATGAAATTTGGCTCCGAGGTAGATTATAGTCTGGAATCACACATAGGAATATAAATATATTGTTCTGTATGTTGTCGGACGTAAAAGAACAGCAACATCCCATCACTTCCCTTGGGTGTCGTAAGAGGCGACTAAGGGACTCACCAGAGAATGGGCAGCAGCATTCTCTGAGCTAACAACAGCTACACTACAATCGCCAACCCGCCTGCCAAGCGAGGCTATTACGGCAAACCCCTCCTCTCTTGGGGGAGGCCCATGCCCAGCAGTGGACGTCTTTCGGCTGATATGGTGATACATTTAATTTGATCATATTGGTTTCAAAAGTCGAAATGAGGGTCTTAAAACATCAATCGATCAGCATTTATTTCAAATAAACCATTATCAGGTACTTTTGAATTGTCAGAGTCGAGAAGGATCAACAGTTTCTAATACACCAACAGCTACCACACCAATCAGTCATCGTTGTGGCAACACCTTAACTTTTCTGAAATATTGGCATGACTGCAATGATTGTAAATGTACAGACGCCAACACATCAAGCTACCCGAAACTAACATATTTCCCAATCAACCTTAAACCTTTATAGCTTTAGCGATAAAGTTGAAAATCTATTAAAGAAATTTGGCAGATTGTTGTAGCTTGGTGTGCTGGCGTCTGTACAAGAAGGCTCACAATAATCACGATAGTAAATAAGAAGATACATACATTATATTAATAATATAACGTATGTATCTGACAAAAAGTTACACAATCTGATTTTGAGTGATCAAAATGGGTCACTGTCCGGTTTTTGGGCTGAATAGAGAGCAAATATTAATGCAGCTCTGTCGTACACGAGTCCAGCATTAAATTGAGCGATAGTTGTTTTGTTTAAACGTCATAATTGGGTTTAATAAACTGTTTTTTTCTATTCTTTCTTTCCAACCTGACCTCTCACAATTTTCACCCCGAAATCTCTCCAACTGTACCCACAAACTATGATAGTTATCGCGTCTCCTAATAACAGTGTCGGGTCCTTTGTCTATTGTTTACATTAGGGTGGCTCGCTACGTGATTTCGGTGGTCATGCCGGCCTCTTTGCACAGACCTCCCTGCTGTTATTGTTAAATACGTCGTCATTCTGATATGGATACAGCATGTTTCGGAAAGTATTAATTAATTTTGAAGTTAAATTTTAACATATTTTTTGGCGCCAGATCATTTTTGGAGCTATGTTTACTAACCGTGTACCTATGTCTATAAAGTTGATTCATTCCCTGAGAAATCAACTTGAATTTCCTGTTTTTTTTTTTTTAACGAAAACAGTAAAACATTCGAGACCCGTCAGATTCGTAAGTATTTTTTTCTGAAACCAGAATGCTCTCATGTCTTGAAAAAAATACTGCCAAAATCGTTTACTTCATTTTTTTATAAGAATAGTAGTCGTACGAGTCTGTAGATATATGCATAGCTTATTTGCGTTCATTTTTCCTCTTAAACCAGCTACAAAAGTCAATATCACCCTTACAAATTCCTCGAAAAAAAAACCCCACGTCAAACATACAAACAGCCTGTACGCGTACGAAGGGTGAGCGCACCGTTTGTCGGCGCGGGCGCAGCACGTGGCGCAGTTTAGCCTGCGCGTGAGTCGCGCGCTAATGACACCGTGTCACTCGACTGCCGGCCGCCGAACGCGCCGGACGCTCACTAATGTGTCACCCTAGTATTTATTACATATAAATTGGGTGACTTCTTTGAATTGAGGAGATTGTCTTTGCAACTTCAGTAGCAAAGGATTGGAGTTTACAGCCAATATTTCAATCAATGACGTATTATGTATAGACACGTCTTGCACCCACACACGGCACTAAAAATCAGCGCAAGCTCTATTTGTACTAATCGGTAGGAAAATAGCTACGTAAGCGCGCGCAGGGTATAGAGTCGCGGCCGCGGCGGTTAACTTCTTTGAAACTGACTTAAAAAAAAAAAATATAGTTTAAACATTGATTTTTCAACAATTTATTTAATTCTTGATTGAGGTGAAAACCAATCACTGTCTGCGCACGACCAATATAAGAGATCACATAGCTTTGGTGTAACTCTTTATGGAACACGGGATCTAGGTTCCTTTTTTTATTTAATATGGGTTTGCTCTTGACTCTAGTCTAGGTCATAGATGACAGAGACAAAGTCGACGATGAGGCGAGCTTACCCAGAAGAACCATGTTGTTTTAAGTTTAATTATTTTTAAGTTTTGCCTAGGTGTTTTTTTTTGAGACAAGCCCCCCACACTTCCCCAACCACTGCAACTCCTGAAAGGCAGAAACAACAGTGGCGACCACCAGCAAAACGCCGAGTCAATGAAGCTCGACGCGTTCCGGAGAAACGATTAAACTGTCTTGGATCCCGCAACGAAATCAAAGATCATCAATATCAGAAAAGCAAAGCGAAGGAGTAGGAAAAAATATAATTTTCACTTCATCACAGAATCTAGGTTTCTGAATATGATTTAATGGTTGTTTGAGCTGACTTTCTTTTACACTGTACCCGCAAAGGTTTAGGCAGAGGTTCATTTTACCCATACCTGTGAAGTACATATACCCACATTTCTCTAGCTATGTTTAAGAAGCCATTAACCGGACACAAGTCCATAGTCCAGACTCCTGAGAAATATAATGAATAATAATAATTTCCAAATCTAATAAGTCCGTCCGATAGATTTACAAAAAACATTGGACATGTATTTTATCTATCGTCACGAAAACAAAAAATTGAAGACAATACAGTGCGTTGAAAACACGTATAATGTCACTTTTTACTGGAAGTTTTTACTCCGGTGATGCGGTTTATCTTCGTTATGTTTTATTAATTTGATAAAATAAATAATAATTTTTCGATAATCTAACTCATCATCATCTGCCTAGCCTTTTCCCAATTATATTGGGGTCGGCTTCCAGTCAAACCGGATTCAGCTGAATACTAGTATTTTACGTGGAGCGGCTGCCTGCCAGATCTCCACAACCCATTAACTGGGTAACACGGTACTCCTTGGCAAGACTGGTGTCAGATTATCTGGCTTCTGACTATCCGTAACGACTGCCAAAGATCTACAAATGACAGCCGGGACCAACGGCTTAACGTGCTTTCCGAGGCACGGAGGAGTCTCGGTATGTTAAGATGGTCACCCATCCACAGACCAACCTCGCTTTCCTTTTCGATAATTTAACTAACGGACAAAATAGAATCATATTTTTTTAACCAAGGCAACATCCCTATTCTTGAAGAAAAACCCATTAAAACTACATATGTCCGACCCCGGAATCTAACCCGCAACTTTAAGTCAGTAGTAGCACTTTTGACAACTAGACTATCAAAAAGGTTCACTGACACACTGAGATCCTAACTAATTCGAATCAAATTCAATACCTGTCTTGATTGATAATAAGTCCTCAAACAGGTGGCATCCGAATATTCTTTATCAATCACCACCTGACCGGCAACCACGATGTTTATCACCTTTGATGTGCCGCCTACTGTCAAACTGTTTGTATATCAGTTAAGATCCGAAACTGGTAAAAGTTTTTATTGAGTTTGACAATATTACCGAGATAATAATGGGAACCTGCATCAGTAGTACCCATAGGTTCATATTCGGACGTTTGTATAATATTGAAATTGGTTACCCTATTAAAGGTTTACTTAATGTTGTATCAATCAATTAAGAGGCTGGACCTCTGAAGAGAGCAAAATCCTTAACTACCATACACTAATGCTGGTGTATATAAACAGAAGCACACCAATCGATCGATCATTGATCGATGGTAGAATTAATTAATCGAAGTCGATCGATAGTTTCTTCTTCTTTCTTCGATCAGCCAAAGCTACCACACCAATCTATCAACGTCGATCGATGTCGATCGATGCCATCGATCGAGCGATTGGTGTAGTAACACCCTAATTCTACCCGACTTCCCCAGAAGGAAGGTAATGTTTTTTTGTACACGGTTTCTTTAAAACATTTTAAGGCACTGAACGTTAAGTTTCAATAGGGTAAGGGTATATAATAATTATTATTATATCACTTCACCATACTCTTCGAAAAATGCAGGCGAGTTGTTACGCTATGTAAAATTCACAAGTCATTAAGGATAACAGAATTCCGACAAGATCTAGGAGCACGGTAGTGCGCCAGGCCAAGTTCCGCTCTTACGCACGTAGTGTGTTTTTCTTTATTGAATTGATTGTAAAATCGACGTAGTAGAAGGAAATTGTCAAGTTGACAATATGGAGTTTTTCGAGTGTTTCTTCATTTTTCTACGGTCAGGAAAGATCCAAGCATTCTGATCACTGGTATCCTCAAAAGACACACATTAGAGTCATTCTGCAGTTCTGAAATACTTGGCCTATTATTGATTTATGCTCTATCTAAGTTCCTAAACTTGGCCTTTTCGTTTTTTGGGGATATAGACTATAACACACAATACAATTATTGTATAACCTAGCTACATAACTTTGAAGTTGAACCTTAAACTAATGTATTAAACAAACATAGTGGCTACGAAGTGTTTAATATCAAATCAAACAGAAGATATAGCACCTCTGACGTGAGAAAACGTAAATAGATAAATATAAATCATCATAAATTGCAATTTTAAATGAAAAACCAGAAATTGATACTCAAACTTAGTGTGAAATGTGATTGGTGTTCCAATTTTCGGAAAACCTGCCGACCTTCTCATCATCATCAGCCAAATGACGTCCACTGCTGGACATAGGTCTCTCCAAAGGGGAGGTTTGCCATAATCGCTACGCTTGGCAGGCGGATTGGCGATCGCAGTGTAGCTGTTGCAATGCACAGAGATTGCTGCTGCCCATTCTCTGGTGAGTCCCGTACGACACCCACGGAAAATGATGGAAAGTCAGCCTAAACATTAACAAAAATCTTGGAAAACTACACTGTCAGTTTTTATACTTAACCTAAGTTATTATCTGCGTATACGTTTCTCATACATTTTGGGGTTAATGGCTTCTAATCTTCCCGGATCTACCTATACCTACAGAGTCACAGGCTGTGTTTCATTTTCAAAATCAACCGTTTTGAATCCTGGCTAGGAAAACCGATTTTTCAAAAATCCAATAATTCAGTTTTAGTTTTCATCAAAATCGGTCTCGAGACTCCTTTCAGTGTTTTTCGAAATTCCTCATAGTTTTGGATAAGGCCATCCACACACTTCAAAAGCCTATTTTGTCACACTGCTGGCAAAGCCCTCCCACTACCTTTTCCACATAAGTCTGTCTGTTGCTGGGCCAGTCATTTCGATAGGAGTCGAGTTCGTCCCGCCGCGCCGTCTTTGCCTTGGTCGACCGTGATGTTGTCTGGCATTCGGTTGGTTCGGTATTATCTTCTCCAAACTTAAGTCAGAGTAAAACTTTGTTACCGGAAGCTGGTATCAAATTAACAAATCAATCGACATCTTCCCAAATCATCTGAGAAGACGTCTGGTATAAGTAGAGGTATATCAGACGGACATAAATCACGAATGAAAAAAAAAAATATTAACAAAGTGTTTCTCTTAATGTATTAGACTTAGACCCCCTGTGCCGAATAAATGTTTTCTATTCTATTCAAATCAACACTTCATCATAGGCTTTAATATAAAATAATATGCTAAATTGCTAATAGTCTTACAGGCTAGATTGGAATTAGCTTAGAACCTGTTATTTTGATTAAAGAACACAAAAAGAAAAAAGTCTACCAAACCATTCACAATTTATTTAATTACCCCAGACGTTTTAACCGTTGAGTTCCCACATTAAACTGTCGATGTTAAGATTACGGTTATCTGCGTAACCCGCCGCCCGCGGGCGACCGCTCATCTTCAAATTTTTATTTTACTTTAGCCGCTGATGGCAGTGAGGTTTTAATTTAAAGATTTTTGAGGCCTGTGAAATGTTTACTAAAGATAAAACACAAATGGTATAGTGATAAACTTTTGATGTTGTATATTTTTCCATTTTAATATCTATCAAATTGACAATTTGCAAGAAACTAAGACTGTAAATTTAATGATTAAACATTGGTCGAGTAGGAGAATACGACTAAGAACATAATTGTATGTAACAAATAAAACTATCTAAACAGTTTAGAATCTAACTTTAACTTTAAACAAAACTAAACACTATTTTATATAAAAGTTATAAATTATAAGTTTGATACATGCTTTATTTAACCTATCAGAAAATAATTATCACAATATTTTTATAGTTTAAATCATGTTTTGGCTTTAAACAAAACCGATCCACTTAACTTCTAAACCCTCATTAAATAATTCAAACCGCAAACAAAATACAACCTGAAACTAAACATGACACCAATTAATAAACGTTAGCATAAAATTAACTTCAGACTAAGTAAGTAGCGCCTAATGAATTAATACAGTAAATAGTACACAGCCTCTAAATATAGCAAGCACTTGCTAACTACTACCCACACACACGCGAATTAAAACGCCATATACCACCATAAAAACAAGCGAATCCCAGCGTCATCATTAAACTGTAATTAACATTAGCGATCTAGATGTGCCCGCGCACCCCACCACTACAGCAAATCTCCCAGCCACAAATCGACGCTTATTACGACAATATCAATAACTGTCATTGCGCCCAATCATTATAGTTTCGTCTCGTTTACGCGAAACAACAGTAATTACCTCGCCATTACCTACATCTCTCTCGAACTCATTAATCTAAAGCGATGTAAGTAACGAACGACTCTTTCCATTTCTTTCGCGCGAAACAACGACCGATGCTGGGAAAACAAGCCTGACAAGTGTATAGCCGTCTCACTCGCACTCGCCTTTTGCCGCGCCCGAAATAAAACGTTCAAAAGAACATTTTTTTGTTAATTACATCAATTCCATTTTCAAAATGACAAGACTAAAGTGTTTTGAAATTTTGAAATTGGAGCAGTCCCCTCCACGCGTAGGGATTCGTTAAGGCGCTCGCGCATGTTTTTTCAACGTAAAAAAGAAAAATAAGGCTGGCGGGAAAGAGAGGCTTAGTTGCTTTTTATAGTCGTTCTCCCGGTGCGCTGGCGCACGGAAGTATCGGAGCTTCAGGATCGAGCCTTAATCTCATTCGAATAAAAAGCTTACGCATAAATTGACGCGCTAACATTTTAAATTATAATAGTTTTTTATTAGTGCGTTATGAAAATCCGAGTGTATTGTACACTTGTTGAATAATGCCGGACACGTGCGGTTTATCGTTATTTTTATTGCCACAATTAACATTAATATTGTGAAGTAAAGTGTGAAGGGTTGTTTTTATTTAGTTATCATTAGGACTTCAACGTTCGAGCTGTGTGGTCGTGTTTTCTTTATTTTATTATTTTTTCATTATAATTTATAATGAATTGATTAATTGTGCTTCGAGGTGTTTATTTGTTTAGTAGTTTTGGTTTGGAGACTTTTATTTTTAAGCAGTCAAGATGTTTTTAAGGTAAGATTTTATATTTTTTTCAGTTTATTTACTTTTTGTTTCCTTAATATTTAATAACATTATTTTGCCATTTTTAAAACAAATAGCAAGAATCTTTGCATATATCTTATAAATAAATATTTAAATAATTACTAAAAGCCAATCACTTTTTGGCTTTCAGTACCTATTATTTTTAAACTTTGACATTGATTTTAATATTCACTGTTTTGAACTTTTAACTGATGTTGCTTAATTTGACACTGTTACAATTCCAATTGTTCTATTAGTTACATATTAATGATATTAAATTGTTGATATCTATTTATGTATTTTACTAACAGGTATTGATTACCATATTGATTGATCAAATCTTGTAATCATCGACACTAAAATGATGTCTTTAACAGATCGCTTTTAGCGATAAGGCCGCCCAGTGTGTCACCCTATGTAAGGTTTTCTTCATCTATCTTTTCTGTAACTTATATGGTGTACATAATACAGAGTATTCTATTTTATTGACATAAAACTAGCTACTAAGAAAAAAAACCAGGCATATTAACGTCATCTCGTTTCAAAATTGCCGTAGCAAAACGTTAAAGCGCCCTCCTTCGGCAAAGTTTCTTCTGCCACAAACGTGCTAATCAGTTTTCGTCAACTATTGTTTCATATAACTCCCGAAAACCTTCACACTATTATCACCATTACACCTTTTATGTTAGAGGTGTTTACAGCGTGAATTAATTTGCTTATACGTACGAATTTAGCTGCCGGTTGTACGGCCTATAGTTAGGTAAGGCGACAGACTTGTAACCTTGTATGGTAATATTATATTTAAGTTTAAATATTACGTAGTATGAGATCGTGATCTACCTTTTCATATAAGAGTATATTTTTAGTAGTAAATGACGGTTTTCGGTTTTTCGTGATGTTCATGAACACGTGTATGAATTTTTGAAATACGTACATAAAAAGTATAAATTATTCAACGGTTTGGCAAAAAAGTATTTTTAACATAGAACTCTCACTAACCAGACTGAGTTGGAATCTTATAGGCTGGTTAAAACTCTAATTTAATAATAAAAAAGAATAATAAATGTCATAAAATAATCAACCAATTACTACAATCAATATTTCAAAAATAAAACTAATACTACTCATTGTTTGTTCTGTATGAAATATAGGTACATAGCATATATCAAGTTTTACTCCGTGCCGTGATAAATGTAACTGGCAACACATTTTTTTGAAAAAAAAAAAAAAATTAAAGGTGTTATTTAATAAAACAGAAATTGTCTAAAGAAAGTAACAACATTTTCAGATAATAAATATCACTTGTCGTAGGATGCAGGACGACCCGTGATATTTTTAGGAATTAAAAATGAGCCAGGATATTATAGAGGAACAAGCGTGTGTAGTTATAACAGGAACAGAAGTTATTTTTTTCGTCCCGTCTTTTGCTTAAATTATAAAATACTAGATTTTGCTAGCGACTTCATCCGCGTGGAATTGTTACTTTGGGCAGCCATTTTTATTTTTCAAAAAAGTTTGACCATATGTTTTTTATCAAGTGCCTAAATACAAAGGTTTATGATTTTAATAATGACGGAGTGCCATACAAACTTTCACCCCTTTTTCACTCCCTTAAAGAATGATTTCTGGGATAAAAACTATCCTATGTTGTTTCCCGGAACTCAAACTATCTCTATACCAAATTTCATCAAAATCGGTTCAGTGGTTTAAGCGTGTAGAGGTAACAGACAGACACACACACTTTCGCATTTATAATATTAGTATGGATCTTTTTAAAAATAAAAACACTTCCTTGAGTAGCTTGAAACGAAACCTTGTTCAGATTTTTGTACTCTTCAACTTGTTACAATTTTTTTATCATTGTAACATGTTCTTAAAGTCCTGATAAAGAACTCGTGGCTAAATAATAATAGCCAGGCAACGCTTGCCGAGGTCGGTCTGGGGATGGGTGACCATCTTACAGAAAATCACGTTGGAAAAGATCTACAAATGACGATCTTTGGCAGTTTTTACGGATTGTTCGAAGCTAGAAAATCTGACACCAGTTCCGCCAAGAAGTATCGCGTCAAACAGTGTCTGGGTTTTGGAAGTCAGATAGGCAGTGCTCCACGCAAAATACTAGTATTCAACTGCTCCTCCTAACATATTTGTGAAAAAGCTAGACAGATTGATGTTCTTAAAGTCCTGTGTTGACTCTAAACCTCCATCAACCCATAGACTATGAATGGTCAAAGAGAATATTGTCTAACCCGTCACTCTTTGACGGATTAGTGTCATCACATTAGTTGTTGTAATCTTGAGAGTGTTGTCTCTCACAGCTAACGCGGGTTAAAAGGTTGTTCTTAGTTTGAATACTTGCTACATAGGCGTTTTATTTTTCTTGTTATTTTATATTTTTTTAGTAACTGTCAAATATTCCTATCTATCCAATTCAAATTCATTTATTGTTTGTCACAGGTGGAAAAACAGTTCTTGTTATAATAATATAAAGATCGCTGTAACATACTCATTAATCCCCAATATCTATTCTAATAATGAAGCTGAAGAGTTTGTTTGTTTGAACGCACTAATCTCTGGAACTGCCAGTCGGATTTGGAAAATTATTTACGGGTTATGTGCGTACGAAATTGAGGGCAAAAGCTAGTTTAATATAATTAGCCTGTTCAGTTCATTTGCTGAGGGTTAATGTCCGTATGTTAAGGAACGTTCGCATTGCATCTTAGTTGCTGTTTGCCTCTTGTCAAGTTTTGACTCAACTTAAATGTTTTTTAGTAAGAAAGATAGAAGAAACTTTTCTTGTTTTAGAAGCTTATCTCCATCTTTCTTTTATGAAAGAACGAGAATTGTCCTCGGCAATACGTGAAAAGGTAAAAGGAAGGCCTTACCAGAAGGCTTCCCATATCCTTTTTCAAATATTGCGGGCTAACCTTCTCAAAAGAAAGAAAGTAAGGAGAAAGAAAGAAAGAAGAAAGAAAGAAAGAAGAAAGAAAAAGAGTTTATTTGCGACAAGCAGGAGTCAAGTTTGTCCCTCCGAGTTGATCTCATGAAAAAATATACGTCTATTGAAAAGTAGAAATATAGTTAAACACAATGGATTTACTCCTGCAATTTGAATTGGTTAGAAGTTTCACATATCACATAAAAAAATTGGCGAAGACAAGTACAGCAACGCAATGTATCCTTTGCTGCGGAAATAGAATAGTATGGTAACTTTTTACCCTGAAGGATAATTGAAGGCTATTTCATCATCATCATCATTTCAACCGAAAGACGTCTACTACTGGACATAGGCCTCCCTCAAATGTCGCCACAACAACCGGCCATGTGCGTCTCGCATCCATCGGCTACTCGAGACCCTCACCAGGTCATATTACTAATAAACTAAATACATTTTTAAACAAGATAATTATGAACTATTATTGGACTTTTTTTAAGTTTTTTTGCAACTAAACCCGTTGAACCATTTACCGGATATAAGTACAATTTTAAGACACTCAAGTGTAAAAAATCTCACTTGCATTTAGTGCCTTATAAGGTTACACGTCGAGCCACACACATCGACCTTCTAATTTCACGCTCAAAACACGCGCATACTATAAATAAAATGGTGTTAAAAATGAATAGGAAAACAAAAATAATTGAACTCAAACACGCACTTAATTTATGAAAACTTGTTAAAAACATGCTTTGGTAGTGTTCCTCAATTGTTTTTACAAATATAGCAAAACCCATATTAAATTTAAAAAAATAATAATAATATGGGTTTTGCTCTTGACTCTAGTCTAGGTCATAGATGACAGAGACAAAGTCGACGATGGAGCGAGATTAACCAGAAGAAGCCTGTTCACTCTAATTTTGAAGAGATTAGGGTTGTATGTTGTTGTATTAACTTTATATAGTAGGTACAATTAAATACTACTATAGGTACAGAATCAATGAATGAACTTATTTATTGACGCTGCTCCCTTTTTTCAGTTATTTTTAGTAAGTTTATTGAAAAAAATCGACATTGATAGAAGGAAATGGCTGGCTCGAAATAGCATCACATTTTTTGCTCATAAATAGTTCTGTGAAATCATGACCGTTAAGAAAATCTCAGTTTACTTACTTTATTTTTTCTTCACAGAAGAAAGTATTGATTGAGAATACAATGTTTGTTTTTTTATTGTAGATTTTGGTGTTTAGACGGAACGTATGGCTCACTAGATTTTTTCCGTGAATTCACTCCCGTAGCTTGTACCGCAGGGACTACACATTTTTTAAGGATGAAAAGTAGTTTATGACACTTAGCGATAGTGTAACTTTCCATATTTGGATTTAAACGGCCAGTTATAGCAATTAGCTGACCGGCCTTTGCATAAATGGTTGAGATTTTTTTGAATACGAATTATAAAATTTCTATAGATTTGTATTCTAAAAACGTATGCAAAGGTGGGTTTTTTTATAGCTATAACTGACTGTACTTGTAAAGAAACCTTTTGCAGAAACATATAAAACCAAACGATTTTATCCCTTAATAATATTTGTTTAAAGTGTGCAAATAAAATAATTATTTACTGCTACTATGAGGAAAATATACTCAACCGATTTCGGTAACATCATAACATTAAGGGATGATTGTTGTCTATTACTTTGATTGAAACTGTCATCTTACCAATCTAATCATCATATTGATTAGATGCATCATAAGAGGTCTACAAAGATAATAAGAGAATATAATCTCGGTATGGGAGATAAGAGGAACCTTTTGTCCAACCTTTATCTTTTTCATCGTTAATGAGGATATTTTGACAGTTCGAATATCCGCTGCTTGGTTCTCATAACGTAAAGTTTAAAAACTTAATATCGCTATTAAAAATAAGTATTCCTCCCAAAAAGTAAAATGTGTCTAGCAGAACGCAGAATATTAGCAAGAGAAATATTGCAATACTGGCCAAGATCATCACACCATTTGCATCCTCAGTCGTACAACACCAGATGTCCACTAATGTATTACGGAAGAATTTAAACGGTCGACTTACAGAATTCAGCGTGAAGCGTTCACGTCGTTACACGGCACAGTATGTAAGGAATGCCGCTTTTTGTGGCCAGACGTGTAAACGATTTTACAGATACATTCTTGATTTGATATATTTAAAAATAGGGTCTCGTCTCCGGAAGTTTTGATGAGGTCATCTTTGGGTACAGAAAAAGTTAATACGATGTACTTTTCTCTTAATACTTGAAAATTATTTAGAAAGAAATCAGCCAATGAAAAAAAAATACATTTTTGGACCAATCTTTTAAGTAGGTAGAATCTAAATATCCTATATTGCTATCTAAAATAGCAGTAAATAATTATTTTGAAATAATTATTATAATTATTTTGAAATAATTATTTACTGCAGGTTTGTCCTGTTGTTTTTGCCAGATTGTTTTAATTTATTTTCCTGGTAGAATCGTATCAGTAATATAAAACAAACGGCATTGGCTCTCAGAAGTACCTTAGTTATATTTGTAATACCTACATAATTATGCAAGTCCCGGATCACACACCTGCCAATACCGGATCTATCTGTAATAAAAGGTCAAATTCATATCATTAAGAAAACCCTGACATTGACATTACTAATTGAATTACCCAGAAACCTTAAATGCCAACGCATCGTACATACCACGTCAAAAACATGACAAATACACTTAACAAAAATCAACTCAACCGCATCAATTAATCATAAAACAATTCGCTATTATGCCAATCGATCATCAAAAACCAACAAATTAATAATACTGGCCACTCGTTTCCCACAATCATATTTAACGATTGAAAAAAAAAAGTCTAATCACGGGGTTTAAAAAAGGAACGAGGTATAAAAAGGACTCCCAGGTGAGATGAAAGGATCCCGCTCGGCTGTGCGTCGGGTGCGCTAGCGCATGTTAACATGCCACGGACGGACGGAAAGACACTTCCTTACGTTTTTTTTTCGTGTGGCCATTTATTTTGTTTGATTCAATTATGATGTAATAATGGTTGTTTGCGGTTTTTAATTGAACAGTACAACAAATTCCTACTTAATTAAAATATAAATTTGATTAAGAAATTCACAATCTGTGTTTTCCTTGCAAATGCTAGGAAAAGCGTCGTTTTCTTATTAATACTTTTCCTTTTTTAATTTAAATTTTCTTATTAAAACAGGTAAAATACCAATTAAATATTCTCGTTTCTTCTGTAGGCTTGTATTTCTTATTCTATTTTTATACTATCTCTTATAATATCTTCTTCTTATACTATAGAAAATATCAAGGATAAATAAATAAAATAATTTCGCATAAGAAACCCACTTCATTGAAAAACTCCAATTCTCAAAATCGTAGAGCAATAACTTTCTCATACTCGATCCTCAATGGATTCCCAATAATTCTAACTGCAAGAAAAAATATGAATAAAACAGCACGGCTTCTGCAGGCAAAGCAATATATCAATGCATCCTGCGCGTGTGAGGATTACGTAAAGCATTTAATACGATCCGCCACCCTACTTTAGTGTCTTAATCGACTGTCCTTGTATTTCTAATGTCAATGAAGGAAAATTGAGAAAAAGTAAACATTACAAACAAGTACACAAAAAGCCAATATTTTGGAAAAAATACTGTTTTGGCATTGCAACAGCTACACTGCGATCATCAACTCGCCTGCCAAGCGTGGCGACTATGGCAAACCCCCCCTTCGGGGAGGCCTATGTTCAGCAGTGGACGTCTTTCAGATGATATGATGATGATGAAGACTGTTTTGATTCCTATAATGGTTTGGAGGAAAACAAAGCATATTCATCTTAGTAAGGATTTAACAGGGCACTGTCCTAAGTTGAATGGAAGGTTTTATACTGACTTAACTCTACCTTAAATTTTTTAATTAAGGAGGAAAATCTTAAATTAATCAATGGTGCCTGCTAACTATTTGGGATTTATTTATTTGTGGACAGTCAACAAAGCTATTTGGTATGCAGGCAGCTACTTTTAAACAGTGTTGTGAGTGTGCTGAGTAGACAATTATTGTACACCGCACTTGTAAGTATGTCATAAGCTGAAAAAGTTATTATAATGCACACATTAGAAATAAATATTGGCAGTGCAGTGGTAAAATTAATATTTTCGCCTATATACCAAATAGCTTTGTTGACTGCACACATAAAACACTACCAGCCTGATTCCTTAGAGCTTTAATGGTTTTAGACAATTACTTACACTAGCTACAAAAATGTTCGTGTCCAAAATCACAAACAAAACTACATAGTAAAGGTAATAAGGGTATGTTATTAAGAACCTTTCGTCAAAAATTAAATTAAAAATAAATAAAAAAACCTCCGTCTAAATCCGTCGCAGCAATAAATCAAATAAACCTGCGCACGCGCCGATTACATAACACGTCTTGTGAACCGTGTGTGTACGATAGTGGACCCTTAAGCCCTTGAAAAACAAAACATAAAATTGCACGCGTGACGAATAAAAACCGGCCAAGTGTGTGACGAACGTTTGGTTCCGTTAGAGTTATTTTTTCATGCATGCACAATATTGATTTTATGTAATGCAAAAGAGTTTGTATTCCATACTTCATCAAAGTATTTCTCGCAATTGTAACTTTTCTTATATTCCACCAAATTGAATAAAAAAGTCTTTAAGGAGCATCACAATCTTTTAATTTATGTGATCTAATAATATCAGCACTGATATATTGTTTTTACCTAAGTTACATGTGGAAGGAGTACCAATAGCCTGAAATATTTTATTCGTGATTTTGCTATATCAATTTTTGGTGCTACATAGTAGATACATCTTCATTTCCGATTCCATTCATTGATGCTAGAAGTCTCTGAAAAATACCGGAACAAGATCCTAACAGACGGACATAATGAAGTTATAAGGGTTCCATTTTTGCAATTTGGCTTCGGAACCCTTTTTTTTTTTTTTTTTTAAGGATGGGAAAGCATCAAATGACTTCTTCCGCTCTGGGTGGAGCGGAAGGGCGTGTCAGACTCTTACTGACTAAAACCCATCCGTGTTCCTTCTAAAGCCCTTTGCGTTCCAGGGCCGCGGTGACTCTTTCGAACAAATTCCGCAACCCTGGCAGGCTCTGGCCCTAGCGGGCCCCGTCTTCT
>NDFZ01005491.1:1257678-1276799 GCA_002192655.3 Mamestra configurata
AATCATCAAATGACTTCTTCCGCTCTGGGTGGAGCGGAAGGGCGTGTCAGACTCTTACTGACTAAAACCCATCCGTGTTCCTTCTAAAGCCCTTTGCGTTCCAGGGCCGCGGTGACTCTTTCGAACAAATTCCGCAACCCTGGCAGGGGCTTCGGAACCCTACAAACGAAAAAGAGCAAATATAAACAAATCCTTTAGCAATAAATCAATTCATGCTCCGCGAGTGTCGATTACACAACATTATGCACCGTGAAATTATTATGTCAAGTTATTCTGTTGATAAGTAGATTTTATTGTTGGGTTGCATTTAAAATTGAATCACTGAATATCGAAAGATGAGATACAGTAGATCACGGGTTCAACCTGGTTCAGCCTTGTTTAGACGAGGGAAGAATTGCAGATAAAGAGCTTATACTCAGCAATGGGTGAAACAAGGCTGCAAATGATGATAAGATAATGATAGAAGCTGAAAACCTCCTAAATTAAACCTCTAAATAAAATAAGAAGAAAAACAAATCATATCGTAAAAATCAAAGAGCATTACGATAACTCACCCTTAATAAGATGATAACCCGTCAAACAAAACCAGAACTTAGCAATCGTCACCTTATAAAAAAAAAACTTCAAAGACAATCTGTCAAAACCACAAATCATAATAATATCCTGCGCACGCGCCTCTCTCAAAACCTTACAAAAACCGAACGATTACAAAAAAAGAACAAAAACTTCGTAAAGCGCATCCGTCAAAACGATAAATCAAAGTATCCTGCGCACATAATATTACACAACTCTGCCGCGAGATCGCTATGTTAATGCCCCTGTGACAAGAAGTGCGGACACCTGTCCGGAACGGGGCATCCGCGCATTGTCTCATATCCTAGAACTTGGAATGTTTTCTATTTGAATCTTTTTCTTAGTAAATAGGAGGAAAAGTTGGGCTAGGTGTAGCGTTTTATTGTTTCCTGCATTTGCGTAGGTGTGAATCAGACCACCTCTGCAATTTCAATAAATGTGGTTGCAAAAGGATAAAGCTGTTATTATCTCATATTTACGGAATAAAATCCTTCTCGATTAAAGAGGTTCTAAAAATAAACATGTTATCAAAGTTTTACACAGTAACGTCGACTAAGCGGAAAGGACCTATGCCCTGTTTTTAAAGTAAACATTACTTACATGTTGTTTTTATGTTATCAACATTTGGACTCATAACATGATTATCATGAATGTAAAAATGACGACCTTGTTGGATATTTTAATTCATAATATTGCAACACCAACATTATAATGCAAATTATCACATAAACTGTGGCAACATCTTCCCTTCCATCTGTGACACTGGTCCAATACAAACGTGAATTCTACTTGTCCGCCGTTTTTATTTCATCACGATTACACCGCTGCACAGACCTTATTATTAAAATAACGCTAAATAATGCAAAATACTAACCACTATTTTTCCTTACGCAGATTTGAGCCAACCAAGTCAACGAAAGGCGCAAGCAAGATGCGTCGTGACCTGATCAATGCAGAGATCTCAAACTTACGGGATTTACTGCCACTCCCCCCGTCCACCAGGCAGAGGCTCTCACAGTTACAGCTCATGGCTCTGGTCTGCGTCTACGTCAGGAAGATGAACTACTTCCAACAAGGTATGCGAGATAATATTAGTACCGAGCTAAAAGCATTTTAATCCAACTAAAACATAGAAAGGAAGAAAAACTATTTGAACACACACATCACATCACACACAAACCATTCTTCATAATTTTATTGGCCTTGCCCTTGTCCTAACTTATTCGTATTTGTTGTCTTATCAATCATGAATCCGCCTAGCCTCCCTTCAGCCTTTTTATCATACATTATTTCAGTGTCCATTGACCGCATCTTTGTTTCTCCTATTCTTGGTTATCCATGCAAATTCATACTCCAAACTTTCCTCATGACATTTTCCTCATTCCTCCGCATTATATGCCCATGTTGGAGCTCGTGGCTAACTAGAGGAGCTCGTGGCTAAATAATAATAGCCACACAGGCCGATTGTCAAGGTTAAGCAACGCTTGCCAAGGTTGGTCTATGGATGGGTGACCATCTTAACATACCGAGACTCCTCCGTGCCTTGGAAAGCACGTTAAGCCGTTGGTCCCGGCTGTCATTTCTAGATCTTTGGCAGTCGTTACGGATAGTCAGATAACGTTGATGTTAGTCAACCATGAAAACATTTTTTTTCTCAAGCTTTTAATAGGATTCAACGGAGTGGATTATAACTCTAAAGCGCCATAAGCACTGTCTTCAGGCATCAATCTTGGATCTTAGCGATTTTTTTAATCAATGGTCTCTAGTCATTACAATCACTAAAGAGTTGATGGCTTACTGGAAAGACACTGATCAAAGGTGACGACATCTGCTAGTGATTCGAAGGTCCTAGATTCAAATCTATTAACAGTCCTATTCAATTTAGATTTTGATACCAGATAAGCAACAATTTAGATGAAGCTAGTTAAAATTCAAAACCGCAATTACTAGGCCTCTGTCAAGAGCATTTCATTGACAGTTGTCTGCAAAACCAGACAGCTGCTTTCAACCTTAGTCATACTAGAGAATGTTCTGAACATAGAGTTAAAAACTATTAGAGAGTGCGAGTGATGTTATACGTAATTAGTGCAGTCTCTGTTCATCATAGATTTCAAAACGCTCATAGCTCCGTGGTCTTTTTCAAATTTTAAACAGTTTTTTTTACTGGCTTTTGTCTTTTACCCAGGTTTCGAGCAATTACGTTATATACAAAACCACTCAAATACCCTAGTATAGAAAAAAAACCATAATTGGCCGCACGATCGCTTTGTCTTTCTTTATTTTTGTTATCATATTTATTTGTCAGCCCGACAGGGAACACTGAGTCCAGAATTATATGTCTAAAGTTTTTGACATGGCCGTTTCTTGCAGTGGCCACAGATACACCATCGATGTTCTGTGGTTCTGGACCAGCCCACGCACATTTCTGATCGCATTATATAACAAACTGTAGGTCAGTGGATTAACTAGATCGATGACGTTCATTTTGATGCTGTGATTCATGCGAATAATAGCTGTGATTGTGACTTATTAATATTTACTATCATTATAATCAGGATGTTGATTGCTGTTAACTGGAATAGTTTGTTTGTTGTCAGGGTCACTGTTAAGGACTGTGTAAAGACAGAAGGTAACCAAGGCTACTTAGGGCATTTTGTAAAAAAACCTGAACCTTAATACCAAGACTAAGAGTTAGATGATGAACTTGAGTCCAAGCAGAAGGATTGTCCCGTATTAGCAGATGACATGTGTTTGTGGTAAAGGGAGAGGAAGCTTTTGGCCTCCTGTGAGATACAACAGCAATGAGATTAGATTCGATTATTTTTTTAGTGATGTAGAAAGTGCCTTGTCCAAAAAGAATATTAGTCTCGGCACCTTATTCAAAAATAAAGAGGGCTCATCAAAGCAAATCAGCATTGAAAAGTACTAACTCTCTCACAATAACTTTGAATGCAAAATTTGATCTCACAAATAAGCTAATTTAAAATACCGTGGAATGGCAGTAACCTTTAGCTATATCATGAGTTTTAATGAATACTAAGGTACTGAAAAAGAAGGTTATCTCATACTATTAATTATTTAGAGGGTTGTATTAAAGAATTTAGATGACGACAAGTAATTGCTTGCCCATTTCGCTTACGTACGGCTACCTTGCATAGTCGATGCAGCTTATTGATAAAAATAAGTGAAAATAAGGTTTTTAGCGTCCTATACTTCCTTCCACATCTGCAGCGGGACAAAAAAAGAAAATAATAAAAATCACAACTGTTTTGTTCAAAATAAATCTTTTGCGAATTTTCTTTTATTCTTAATTTAGAAATACAGTTAATTAGATCTCCGTATCTAACACTACTGTCTGATAAGATAGTTAACAACTTACAGATAAGGATCACTTTATCAGGCGATTCTAAGAATCAATTGGAATAGAATCGCAGATGCCTCAACAGAAATAACAGACAATCAATACTTGATGCATTGTGACTGAAGTTTTTTCTTCTATTACTGGCATCAAGGCTAAGTGATATCTTGATAGAGATGGATCCGCCTATCCTGGTCTAGACAAATCATAGACTACTTTTTTTTTGTTTTCTTACACAGATATGTTTTGTTGCTTATAGGTTTGATAGTTTGACGAATTACAGGTTGAAGTAAAATTTGATAAATACTCAACATCAAATGCTTTACCTATTCAGAAATCTTGGGTATATGATATTCTACCTGAATTTATTGAGACTATCACATTTTTTCCCTGAATTAGATTTTAGTATAAAAATCAAGTTGTAGTATTCCTATCTTTTAGATGTTTGCTGATAATGATCATGTCTTTAATCAGTAAACCAACTGTATAATTTCATTTATCAAACTGATGTTGATTGGTACGCTGAAATATTCAAAACAAAGTCACTCAGCTCTTGAACGCTCAATATAGAATTAAGTCTTTCAACTGAAATTTTAAAAAGGGCACGAAATAATCTTCGAATGCCAGTAAATTAATAAATTATTGTTGAAATAACAAGAAGAAACCAAACGCTAAAAACAATTAATAGGATATAGGAATTACGTCAGGTACAGAAGAAATCGGGTTCCACAATTGGTTCTTTATTTTTTTCGTTTTCAAATGTAATAACAGCATTATCTTCATCAAACACGCGTGACGTCATATCGCTGGTAAAAATTGTACCATTATAGTGACGTCACGAGTATTTTCAATGCACTGTACCTATTGTCTTATTTTTTTGTTTATGTAAAAATAAAAAATACGTGTCCAAAATTTTTTGGAAATCTATCTGACGGACTAATTAGATTTTTCAGTAAAATATCCTATTTACCAGCACAAGTCACTACCAACAATAATACAGTAAAACATTTATGTATCACTTTCTTAAATAATAAAGTAGTTCATGATAAGTGATCAAAGAAAAAACTGCTTTCTCTTAGATTCTCATTGTTTAAGGTACCTACTCCTAAAAGATAAGTTATTATAATTTCTGTGTACATCTGATTCGACAGGCATCTTCAGTCATCTTAGGCGTTAATCATTATACTGTACTTAGCAGAGTGTCTTAAACAATATTTGTTATTGTGTGTATAGGCAGCAATATTCTAATGACTTTGGATAAGTTTAATATTATTTTTCACTTGCCATATAAAACTTAAAACTCTGCTCCCTCTGACTCTCTAAAATCTTTTTCGAAAAGTTCTCTCTCAATTAACTTTTTAAACATAGATATTTCCAGAAATAAGGATTTGCCACTATGTACGAAATTTAACTCTCGTCTTCATAAAAAAATATTTGTGATACTAAAAATTAAGAATCCAATAGTGAAGTCTACTTAAATGCTGAAAATTTACAACTCACCATAGATAATATGCAAGCTCAACATTGGTATCTACGCAGTGATATAAAAAAAAAATTATGTCATGCGATGACAAGTCGAAACGCTAATAAAATTTGAAAATCACCATTTCAATAACAGAAATAATAAGGTACCTACAGCAAATTTAAGCACAGTTTCAGCTAACTCATAAACAAACATTCATATTTTTTCTGCACTTATCCCACGTTTTTTTCCTTCATTCTGTCCTGTCAACCGTCATGCTACCATTATCTTCCTTTTCTTCCTTAACTGTCCACACCCTAACTGTAACTTATAAACAAACATTTTTACAAACAAACACACCATTTACCATGTCGTCACATACAACAGTTACTACCCCCATTTCTCACCGAAGTCGTGCCTCGAGTTCCTCTTCATTTCCATGTAAATTTTCCTCCAGTAAATTCTCATGCTCCAAATCTTTGGACAAACTCATCACGTCTCCTTTATCCTTGATCTCTGGCATCGTCTCCCCAACTTTTTGTGAACTCACCTTTAGTCACGAAAAGGCATATTAAGACGTTTAAAATGCATTTAGTTCGCTATCTTATCTACCGTTTGCTATTACTTCACCCATAATAACGTCTTTCTTTCCGTTTTAGTGTTCAAAAGTCACGACTTTACCTATCAGTATCAAGAACAACCGACTCCTACACCAAATATCGGATTTTCTAAGGTTTGTATTTTAAATTTTTACTAGTTCTAACTTTACGACTGTTTGCCGTGACATACAATAGTAATGTTACAATGTTTTTTTCAGGCTATGAACGGTTTTATGATGATGATGACACAAAACGGAAAATTGTTATATATATCGGAAAACGCGGCGGAATACTTAGGACATTCAATGGTATGTTTGATTTTCAATTTTCCAAACTTAAATCGTATTTTTCGACAGATTTTTAATACGAAATTATTTTCTAGGAGGATCTACTAATACATGGGGATAGTGTATACGATATAATAGACAGACAAGACCACCAGACAGTCCAAATGGAACTGAACAGAGGCGGTAACGGAGAGACTGAAAATGTACCAAAGAATAGACATTTCTTCTGTAGAATGAACGTTTCAAGAAATGCTAGAAGACAGATGAGGTTCGGTGACCAAAAGGTGAGTTTTTTATTTTTGCTATTATTATCCGCTCCTAAAAGACAGTTGTGTGGAAAAGGAATAGAGGCCTTTTCCCAGCAATGAGACAAAAGAGGCTTTATACATGGAATAAGCGATTTAAAAAGAAGGTGAATTTTTAAACCATCTAGGCGGTCAACTATATTTTGTAAACAACCTCCAAAAAGTAGTTGTTGGGTACAGGCACACATACCTATCGACTCAAACTGTGTTAAATTATATTTGATATATTTATTTTGTCAATTTGCAACCGGACATTATATCAGTCGTCAGTTATGTTGATATTAGCTTGTAATAAGTTGAGTATTATTCGCTTCTTCAACTAAATGGTTTTTAAAAGCAGATGTCATTGCTCTTGCTTTTGCATCAGTATTTGCAAGTGTGGGTGTGTGAATGATGACATTTCGCGTAAAAACACAGGTTTTTTCTATAAGATTAGAATATAGTGACCAATAAAATTGTCATACATTTTCACGCATTATAGGCGGTACTGTTGCAATTTTCAGACAGCTACTGCATTTGCTATTGGACTATTAATGTATTTGAAGATGTTATGATCTGTTGGCATATTTTTGTCAGGGGCATCGTGTTACCCTGGTTGTGGACTTTGAAAAACTGGTTTTAAAGCCGCATCCGGTTATACCGGAACCTGACCCCATCATAGTTGGAAAAGGCTAGGCAAATTATATTGATACATTAACAGTAAACAATTTCCAGGTAGTTCTCGTCCGCGGCCACTACGTGTCGTACCTGCCACTGTGCAGCCGCAACGAGCCAGTGTTCCTGGCGGTGTGCACGCCACTGGCCATGCCCGAGACGCGCGAGTGCGTGGTGCACGGCGCCACCAACGTCTTCACCACCGTGCACGCCATGGACATGAAGATATTGCATATTGATGCCAAGTAAGTACCTAACCTAACTTTCGTGAAAGTGGGCAAAGCACATTGCTGTCAATAAAAGAGAAGAGTTCTTTAGTGGGGACCGGGTACAGGAAGTCGTAGCGCTGGAAAACCTCCTACAAAGTGGACCGATGGCCTGGTGAAGGCCCTGTCACCTGTAACCCTCAGGATCATCTAACTATGTCCGCGATCATGTTATGTCAGTGGGCTGATTTTTTAGTCAAACACAATGTATTTGAACTTATTTACAACTTTTATAATTGCCTTAGAAATGCTGAAAAGAAGAAGTACTTCGTTTATGGTTTAGTTATTCTCAACATAGACCATACCTATCGAGTTCAATGGGACGAAAAACCAGATACACGAGCCTGTTGTTACAAAGTAAATGTTCTCCTGCAATTAGAATTTCCACCATTAATAGTATCCGAACAAGCGATTCGATACAAGAATTTTGCTCACATACAAAATCAAAGCCTAACTTAAAATTTCCGAATCAACAATCTGCCAACCGTGATGACAAACAAAATCAGTCGCCCATGACAGATCAGACAGACCTCCCAGAGCTAAACGATCTCTACTGGATACCCCAACGGCCAACCCCATTCCTCGATCCTCATCTATTGCTAAAACAAGTGACGGTGCAAAAAGTATCACACAATTTAAAGCAAAACTGTTTACAGGGAAAAAAAACTCAGAATTCTTTCGGAAGATAGACCAATTTATCGACTAACGGTACATTTTAATCTACTTTGTGACTAAGATTAATTGATACTTTGTACGGTCGAGTTCGAGCAAAATATTTTTAAAAGCACAGTTTTGATGCTAAATGAATGATCTGTAATCGATTTTGTGGATAAACTCGGCTGGTTTAATTACGTTTTTTAATTAAGAAATTATCTGTTACAAAAGTTTTTGAATTAATCCATTTGGGAATTGATGGTTCAGTTTTGATATTTGCTTTCTATATTTCGATTCGATAATTATTTTGTTTGTTTCAGCGGTGAATGGTACTTAGGATGGAAAAAGTCTGAGTTAGCGGACGTTTCGTGGTACCAACTTATACATTGGGATAGTTTACGAGAAGCACAAAGTAAACATAGATTAGGTGAGTGTTTTGTTTGAGTATTATTTTCGAGACTTATTTATTACATATACACTTAAGACATATTAACAGCTAGAGCATTGTTTCATTCGGTCGTTGATTATGGAGAAAAACTGGTAAGAATATCCACGGTCCACGGTACTCTTTTCAAAAACTAATTTAATAAGTAAGTATATAAAAAATAATTAGAGTAAGTTGGTTCCATAGTGAAAGTTGTTCATGAGTAAATTTTATTGAATTAGACCATTTAAAGGCACTTTTGAACGTCAAGGTACTGAGGTATTGTGTAAATATGTACGTGTAACTCAATTAAATTTAATCAATCTACATACTTTCTCCTGAACTATTAAACTTCATATTGACGATCGTTTCATATGAACCAAAATTCACGGGCAAAAAGTAGTGAAATCAAATTATTGAATTAGAGTGCATGAAGTACTGACAGGGCAATTATAAGAAATCACGTTACATTTTAACTTTTTGTACACACTGCATATCCTGTATAGGTTCCGAAATGGTTTGAATTCGTGTCAGGTGTTTACTTTTGAAATTATCAATTTGTTTGGTCATTGAGCATTTTTGAATGAGTTGATATTGGTCGTTCTATAATATCTTTTGAAAATGTAGCGTATTAAGGCTCGTACAGTGAATTATTCCGATCTGTCACCCTGTTCTGTATTATTTCGATCTGTCACCCTGCTTTGTATTATTCCGATCTGTAACCCTGTCTTGTTCCCTTAGGGGGATAAATTTTACAGGCACAGATTTCACTATTTTTTATTTTATTGATCATTCAATCAGTCTTCTGATTTGTCTTCATATAACCTAGGTACAAATGAAAACTGTTAAATTTACTAATTATAAACTTAAAGTTGTAAATATCTGTCCCCCTAAGGGGACAAAGCAGACAGACAGATCGGAATAATTCCTTAAAAGCAAGCGCGACGCGACTATGGGACAACCATGTTATAGAAGAAAATCTACTGATTTTACGTATCCGCTGAATAATTTGAATAAAAGGCTTGTCGGGTCTTTGAACCCTCTAGTATTTTTGTTATTTCTACAAACTGAAATGGTTTTATGCTAAAAATTTTACTCCGGATTATTTATTTTTATGTAAATTATGACATAATTTCTCTAATTTATTTATCATTGTTTACAATATCGGAATCAATCTGCAAAAGACAATAAAACCTACTGACACCTTTGATTGGTAAAGGAAATCAACTATCAATAGTATAATATTATTATAATTCATACTTTAAATTATTAGGCTCAGACTACAATACAGCCATTATATTGATAAAAGTTCCTATTAATAAAAGCCCTATTAATAATTTAACACCTAATAAATGAATCATTGTTCTTTGTAAGCCACCACTTGTATTACTGATCGTATCTACGTGTGACTCCGAGCATAGGTTTTAACAGTAGGCAGGGCAAAGTGTTATTGGGTTTTCAGGAATGATTCAGTAGCGGCCCAGAGTCTGCATTTCGCTCGATGCATGGGAAATAAAAAAGGGAACCGTTTATCTTAGTATGGTCATGTGAAGAGGAGGGATGAAATGCACGTAACCAAAAGAGTTATGAATATAAATGTGGATGGATGGACAGGGAGAGCGAGGCCAAAGAAAAGATGGATGGATTGTGTTAGGAGTGATATGAAAGAAAAAGGAGTTGGTGATAGCGTGAGGGCTGACAGGACAGAATGGAAGAAAATAACGTGTTGCGCCAACCCCAAGTAACATGGGATAAAGGCAGGAAGATGATGCATGGCAACAGACATCCTTATTTTTACGCGGCGAGAAAAATGGAGAAAATACCTCCCTAGGTCTCCATTTGGACAAATATAGGTACAACGTATCTTATTGTAAAAACTTTGTTGCAGTAACGCAATCTGAACAGGACAAGTGTTGCATACTGCTAGTGAAGTTGCAGCAACGGAACGGTCAGTTTCTGTGGGTGCATATGGTGTTGCAAGTTAAGGATGCAACAGATACACCGCGGCAGTTTATTGTTGCTACGAATCAGATTTTAAGGTAAGGATGTCCTATTTTTACTTAATTTTTCTTGATGTTGTAACTTTGTATGTAATTCAGCATAAAAAAATGATAGTTAATTACGGTAATTAAATATTTTCAGAACATACATTGTGTATTGAAGAAAAATCTAATAGGTTTTAATTTACGTAAATTACGGACAGCAATATTTAATTCTTATTTTTTTTTGTTTACGTAATTACCACACTGTATGGTTCAAAGTAACACGGTTTATCAAACTGTCAATGAAGTTTATTAGTCTGAACAAATAAAATTAATCTAAGCTAAAGTTTTTTAGCATATCATGACACAAGTCCTTCTTTCCCACAGTGAAGAAGAAGCTACAATCATGCTAGCCAACTCCTGGCTGTACCAATACTATGGTTACCAGAACCAGCCCTGCGGTATGCTGGACCCTCGTTGCCAAAAGTTCTTCAGACGCGACCAGTGTTACCAGGAGTACCAGGAGTATCCTTACGTGGAGAACCAAGAGATGGATTATGCTGGGTACCACGTGTCGTCGTATGTACAGCCGAAGCCTGTGGAGGATTATAGCGGCTGTGAGCGAGTGTACTCGGATCGAGGACCTGTAGATTATTCCACCCATTCTCCGCAGTCTACGATTAGTGAAGAAAGGTATGACCTTTTCCAGCCACCCAGCCAGCTCATCAAGCTACCCGAAATCGTAAAAATTTCCCATTCAACTTTGCCTAATACGAAAGTCTTTTAAAGTTGAAAATCTATTTAAGCAATTTGACAGCTTGTTTTAGCTTGTTTTAGCTTGATGTGCTGGTGTCTTTACTATTTCTTTTTGGGTCCTGAATTAAAACTTAATTAAGTTTAAAATGGGATTCTAGAACAAGTCTGTTATTTCAGTAAGAGGAAGTTAGTGATAATAAGAACTTGCTCAAAAAATAAAATGTATGTTGACGTTTTTCAATAAAAAAATATCGTAACACTTAATAGATTACGGGATGTTTCATTTAATGTCGCTAATTATTTATAGCTAGGATTTTTCGATCATCGACAATAAAAATTGTGTTGGTTTTCTATTTTGCTGTAAAAGTTGCACTACGTAAAAAACTATCACTGTTACTTTGACTTTAAGGGTAACTTTGACACACTTTATTTTACTTCTTTATGTTTTAACTCTTAGCACCCGGGCTCGCACGTATGCGTGTCATGCGGACTCGTCCCTCACCCGTTTTAACCGTATTTTGGCAGTTTATGAACCCCAAACACTATTAAAGTTATACTTAAAGTCGAAGTAACCCTGTTTTACGTTACGAACAGAAAAACCATCAAAACTTCGTATTTAAAATACTTAATTTAAAACACTAAATGCACAATAACTAAAACAAAATAGTAGTACAACATTTTCAAAGACCTAACAAGCGAAGGTCAGTTCATATAATTTGTACCCGTCATGTCACACCAAGGAATATAAATAAGAAAATCATCACTCCGACCGTCCGTCTGTCCGTCCGCGTAATTTGACACCTTTCATTACCATATTTATTGTAAACTTACCAACTAAAACTTACCATCACCAGACAAACACATCCACCTTATTTATACCACAATAAAGTTGAATTTACAACACCTTCAAGTTTAAAAATCGTAAAGTTAAAGTTGTTAATGTAAACCAAATATGAAAGGTTTAGTTTGAAATGGGTTCAAGTCAGTAATAGTTTATTATTTTGATGTTGTTGGGTATTGGTTTTGACGCATGTTTGTGTTTATGAAGAAAATTATTACTGAGTTCGTAATTGTATGTTAAAATATATTTATACGTCAGAACTTTACCTGCTAGACTAAATTTATTTTATGCTACGAATGTTAAGTCAAGCCGGCACAAATAATTTATTCGTTTTCATAACAATCTAAACAATCTTGTTGGTTATTTAGCTTATGTAACTAAATAACCAATAATGAAAATAAAATTGTCATTTTTAAAAAGTCTAAAGGTCATTTAACAATGGACCGTTTTCATTCAATAATAAAATTAAAATATAACGAGAGTCCCATTAAAGAAACATGTTTTTTTTTTATTTTATGGTATGAAGAATAAAAAAGAATATTTATGAAAATCCGGAGGAGTGCGAGTCTGACTCGCTTTTTTTTCATTTTCATAAATATTCTGTTATATTTATTTTTATTTATTGGGGATAACAAACGGTTACACATTAAAGTATATTACATACATTGTCAGTTAAAGAGCGAGATAAATGTAAAACCAACAACATTTTCCACATAATTTAAAATTATTTATAAAGTTAATACGACGTGCGCCCACAAACTCACAATAGACAAAGTAATAATAAAAATTAAAAATATATAAATAAAGTGTTCAAGGTAAAACTTTAACTAAACAGGCATGCAAAGAGAAAGAATAAAAACGTCAAAAAGCTAATTGAGAATATCGGCAGAATCAATCATTTCACAAACCAGGCGTTTATATTTACTAACTTAAGTAATGATTACTCTTTAAAAGCCCATTCACATTTTATATTCTATGAAATATAATAATACTCAACGTCACAAAGTTTCATGCTAGATATAAAGTGTCAGTTTGCATTAACAAACTTCTCAGTTACTTGCAAACCCCCGCTGGGGTAGTAAATTTATTATAGCCATACACAATTTGTATGATACTTTTAACACAGAAACTTGTACATAAAATACATAATTAATTAACTAAGTAAAGCTATCGTGAACAAAGATATAGAGTCTTTAAATCCGGTCAGGTCGAAATATTGGGGGTTACCAAAATGGGATCAAAGGTACCAAAGGGTCGGCTTAGGAACGTGCTTATGTTAGGGTAGGAGTGGTTTCAACCACAGAAAATACAATTTTGTTGTTAGCCATTAATCTATCTAATACCTTTAAACGAGCCATTCTTGTATATTTTTTTATTTATATAATCTGAATCTCGGAAACGGCTTCAACGATTTTCATGAAATTAAGTATGCAGGGGGTTTCGGGGGCGATAAATCGATCTAGCTAGGTTTAATTTTTAGAAAACTATTACCAAAAAAGAAATCATCCACTAATAATAATCCGACGACAAACCTATCTAACCTTTTTCTTTATTATAACCGAAAAAAGTTTAACAACTATTCAATTTAAATACTTAAAACATTAGGCAAATGACTCACCGCCGAGGTTTCAGTGGTTAAATTAATAAAAAGAAAACAATTGTGTTTTTTTTTTTTATAATATTAGATTTTAATTTGTATGTAACAACTACCATCAGACCTTCACTTCAGACTTTACAACATTAATGATAAGGACTCACATAAAAGGGGCGACTCTATCAAATCTAAATACCCATTTTATTTCCAGATCTCCCCACCACTACGACCCCCCACCAGATATCATAGTGAACAGCAACATGTACATGTATCCCCACCACGGGAAGAGAGAGTACTATGAACAGTATCCTCGGGTCAACTACCATGTTCAAGAGCCTTGTACTAGTACTGCTATAGAAGGTAATTATTATTTTATGTTTATAGACAGGGTTACTTCGGAGACAGTGCGAAAATATTTCGTGTAGTAAGATCTTCAGAAATATTTCGTATATATTTAATTTATGTTAATGTTTATTATTTTATGAGAGATGCCTAGATGCCTGAAATAAAGGATTAACATAAATTAAATTAAATTGAAAATAATTAGACACGTATTTTTTGATTTACCATATTTCGAACAAAAAATTCAAAAGCAAACTTATCATGGTCAGTTTTTAACAACGTTTAACATTGATATTTTAACAACGAGATAAGTGTTGCCAGTTATTAAAAATATATTTATATATATATATCGTTGCATTTTCTATTAACGATGCTGCTGGCATGGAAGAAAAATGCGATGTCTCCGAAGTAGCCCTGTATATACTCGTATAATGAAAAAAACTATCCCTTTTCTCTTATACAACACACATGTAAGTTTAATTGGATTGCGGTGCACAATCGAGTGATTAATTACATTACATCTTGGTAGTACGAAATGTAATGCAACTCACATGCCAGCTGGTTGCAGGTGGAAACGTGGCCTGAGTCAATCCGAAGGTAGTCTCCAAATTTCGCCCAGTGCGATAACACCGCCCATTTGATTGTACATTACTTTTGTAAATATGTGTTCAGTGTTTAATGAGGTGTACAATAAATAAATACTGAACGTATTTATTTGACAGAAAATCAGACAGTCTTGTCGATTTCATGCCAATTGAACAAAATAATATACAGAACATTTTGATTAACAGAAATTGCCTTTAAAAATACTATCCCAATTTATTTGTGAAAACATTTGGGCACGAAAGTTTTTGTTTTTATGTTGCCTTTATATAAATAATTTATATATATATACACATATTCATTTCATAAATATTTCAAAATGCTAAAATAAAATTCATTTTAACATTATACTTTCAAAAACACATATTTACATAAAGTTCATTATACTGTCAAAACCAAAATCAATAAACGAGTTCTTAAGTTTCGCAATTTTTTAGGTCACTTTAGCTCCCACTACTGGGCACAGACCCCATATTTTATAGTTAACACATTATTTTTTGTCGCAGGTATGGAATACCCCAGTCCGAAGCGTATGCGGTTAGCCCCACCTCCCCTCACCCTAGAGGAAACGGACGGCATGGACCGGTGGAACCCCAGCCCTCCCTGGTCGGATACCACGCTGAAAATCCCCGACTACACCCAACGGTTTACGTATAACCACATGGTACCGATGCCCCCTGAAAGAGCTATGGTCACCTAATATTAAAGAAGAATTTGATTGTTATGTAAAATAGGTCCAAAAGTATTATTGGAAAATTTTCACGACTTTAAAATTGATTTTCATTTTGTCTGGAAAATGGATCGATTGGTATTATAATTTTGATTTTTTTCAAGTGACTTTGATACATGTACGGAATGGAGTTACGTATAGTTGATGTGACATATTTTTTTTGTTTTTTTTGAACGATTATATTAAATAGAACAACAATGTTGAAATTCACTAAATCTTCCAGAAAATTAATCTTACTTGTTTAATTAAATAAGAACTCCAAAAAATTAAAGTGAACTTTTTTTTTCGACTATTAGCTGTAGTGATTCCTTCTTCCTATTTCGATGCATTTAAAATTGTTAAGTAGATACTATTTTTTGGTTTGATAATTTTTAGCTCAAATGTAACGCTTCCTTCTTAAGTTGGCGGCCAACGTGTCACCCAATATTTGGTCAATTTAAATCCGAAGCTCAACTTGTAAGCAAGATTACCTAAATTATATTTGTAACATTGTTGGCGTTGGTCATCCAACTTGAGGGGAGAGAGCGAATTTGTAACAGTATTTTATTTTTAATTATTTTTAAGATAATGTATAGTGTAATACATAAGTATTGGAATATGGTTCCGTCCAAATATGTTTGCATTCCAAAGGAATAGTTAAGTTTATATTTCGATGTAAATATTTCTCTATAAAAATAGTGGCATTTATGTAAATACTAAGTTTATTTTATTTCTTTAGTGAATAATAACAGAAAAAGTTAAATAAAGAAATTGATAAGATACACGTGTTTTTTATTTCTACTTTACTAAGATTTAAAATTCTCACAGAAAAAATATAAAGTCCATATCCTTGGATGAAAATGTCAGATACTTCAGCAATTGAAGGTAAATATAGTGAAAAATTGGGTTACACTAAAAACCTTAACTATAACAAGATCATATTGGATAAGCAAGTTCACGGTCCAATCTGTAGCTAAACAGGCCATGCATTGAAATTAAAAAGACGTAAATTTTGACACTGTGTGGCGTAGACTAATTTTATCCAGCAAAAAATGCTAAATTTCTGAAAGATAGCCCAAAGGCAGTCACGGAATAATTCATAATCACGAAAAAAAGCAAGTACATAATAAGTTAGGCATAACCTGAACTTCTCTATGCCTTACCGACAACCATCAGCAAATTAAACCTCAGAAATGTAGCCCAGTTTAGAAGGTTGCCATAGCATGGTAAAAAACAGTTATTTTAAGCACGCCACATGGTTCCCAACCCCTGAAACTCTTGGGGCCTTATTAATAAACATATCTTACCATATGATTAAGTTCCTTATAGGGTAATTTAGTGAAAAAAAAACTAATTAGTCCGTTAGATAGATTTCCAAAAAATACGTGACGTCACTTCGCTGGTAAAACTTGTACCATCATAGTGACGTCACGCGTGTTTTCAACGTACTGTATTGTCTTCAGTTTTTGTATACCTGAAACAAGAAAAAAATGCGTATCGTATATTTTTTGGATATCTATCTGACGGACTAATTCGATTTTTTCAGAAAAATACTGATTTTCAAATTCTAAATCCAATATCTCTGCAGAAAAATTTTAATTCAGATCCTCAGCATTGAAGCACATCTTGTGGTTAGAATTTGTTAATGAATCTTAATCTAAGCCAAAATTTACAGGGTACCCAAACCAAACGAGCCAAAACTATGAAGCAGAATTAACCACAAAGTTCCACAGATTTCATTCAACTGCTAACGATCGCGCCAAGAAATTAGGTAATCAGAAAAAATAACCGTTTCATAACAGCTAACACGCAAAGGCAGGGTTGACAGCAATTTACTAAGTAACCATTGACAGGTTTGTGATTCTACTAATTCAAAGATTAAACAGAAGTCTTGCAAAGGACTTGGCGTCATCATCACCTTCAGCCAATCGCGATGTCGAAGTGCACACTTGGACCGGTGCCACGACTTCGCCAAATTACATTTTCACAACTACCCATACTACTTCGTACCAAGAAATCCTGCAACATACATTCCAGATTACCATACCCACATAGCCAGTGCGACTGGATGCCACAGAGTACTGGGTAATCCATCCTACCATTCGTAATCCGTCCCCAATGACGTATTCCTACAAACAGAATGTCAGAATTTCATTCTTCCAAGAACAATGTTTAACAAGCACTACGCGGTCAAAATTTAAACTCAAAGGTAAAATATGTGGACAGTGTGCAAGTGTTCCTAATGCCACCCATTAGCCGTTTCAGTACTTGCATAAGTTACTTGAATTATATTTAAATGTCTAATGCGTGCGAATTACATTAGAGATACAAGCGTTGAAGTTCTTAATAGATGTAATGCGCTTAACAAACAACCAGGTTAGTTTGAGCTTTGGAAGGAGTACTGTTTCCCCCGGTGTGGTCTTGATTGGTTGTGAGGTAGCGAGTAAGGAAGGTCAGGTTATGATGGCGGCGCTATAGCTGTCAATCAGCAAAAGCTAAGCTTGATGGTGTGTGGTGCAAGTGATGAAATTGTGGAGATTACTGGTTTTGCTTGTAGTTCTTGTAGTTTGTTTTTGTGGCGTTTGAATTGGCTTTTAGAATCGTTGTCATCATCATCGACTATATAGCTTAGCAGTTGAATAAAGAATTAAATACAAGTCGTTTTTTTATATCTGAGTATACCACGACGGGCTGTAACCCACTGAGACTAAACTATCGACCATAAGTTGTCGAAAAATGCTGATCGCTCTGGATACAATGTTATTACAAAAAATGTGGTGATATTGTTGCCATCACGGGTAACACCTGGTTTTCGGCTGGCATAGAAGCGTGGGGATTGGCAAAAGCAAAAAGAGGCTTTGGTGCAGCGTTGGATAAAATCAAGCAGTGCGTGATTTATTATTTTAATAAGGTTTATCAACACGTCCTTCAGTATACAACGTTTCTTTGGTATTAGTAACAAAAACCTCAGCCTAATGCAGTCGTAAATTATAGGTTAGTTGACGTTCTTTACAGTAAAATGCGACTAAGTAAAACTTGCAGAAGCGAAGTTAAAGACATAAAATAATAACAATTTAAAATCAAAATCGCTTTCCGCTTATACCTTTTTCCTAAAAAGCTCGAGTAAAACTTTGATCCATTGTTATTTCAAAGCTGTCTGACTGCGTTCAGATGAATAATTGATGCCTAGGATATATACGTGATCCTATATCCCAGGCTAACCTGCACTGCAACGAGGCACAAGACTTGAGGACACTTTGAAACAAAAGAATGGCGAAACAAGTTGACACGCTATTGACACATTCGATTTACGAATTTGACTTTTTATTTTTTTTACTGAAAAAGTTTTTATAAAAAAGGTGTTATGTAAAAGCAGGTCCTCCATTTGTGTACCGCGGTATGTTATGATAGCATGAATATCAAGATGTGGGTAATATGTTCATTTATAGAATTAATAATGGTTTAATGCGTCTCACTTTGTAAAGGATGGTGTTATTGCAAGATGGTCCAGTTAATGAACAATGTTTAAGGAGAAATCTTAGGCTAAATGAATGTAGTTATATAAAAAAAAAAAATAAGCCTTTGAATTTGTAAAATCAGTTCGATATCATCTTTCATTAATTTATTCTAAACAAACACTCTAAGACATTCTGGTCTCTCTTTATCGACTTTTATTACATTTTATCATATCAGCGGAAAGACGTCCAAAGAA
>NDFZ01005491.1:1277668-1399732 GCA_002192655.3 Mamestra configurata
ACCCTTTGGGGGAAGCCATAAACGGGGGTAGGCATAAACACCACGCTCGGCAGGCGGGTTTGTCGATCGCAGTGTAGCTGTTGCAATGCACAGATAATGCTGCTGCCCATACTCTGGTGAGTTCCCTAGTCGCCTCTTACGACACCCACACGGGAAGTGATGGGATGGTGCTATTATTTTACGTGCGACATCATACAGAACAACTAACTAACTTGCCACAGTGAGAATAGTAATACTGATCAATAACGAAGCCAGTTCATTGGTTCATTACTGCATAAAACATTGCGTGCTTGAGAGGCCCACAGGTTCGCATTAGCTCACTCGTTAGCAGAAAACAAATTAATAAATTATACCTCGGTAAGGTTTTCCGATCACACATCGCGTGGGAAATGTGAGCGCTGGCTAATTTATTTAAACGGGCCGTAAACACTGAAGTAGTGGGGGTGAGCAGTTGGCAACGGTTTTGTAATGTTGCTTCGTTGTTGCGTGTTTGGGTTTAGAGTTGCCAAAGTTTATAGGTACGGGAATTGTGGGCTTCTGGGTTCTTCTGTTTATGGAAAAGTTTAGTCCATAACAAATCCTAACTAATATTTTAACAGCTAAAGTGAGTTTGATTGCTACGCTTTATACATTTATTTTTTTAAGGATGGGAAATCATCAAATGACTCCTTCCACTCAGGGCGGAGCGGAAGGGAGTGTCAGTCTCTTACTGACCAAAACTCAACAAAACTTTTTGCGTTCCAGGGCCGCGGTGACTCTTTAGAATGAATTTCGCAACCCTGGCATGCTCTGGCCCGAACGGGCCCCGTCCATTATGCTGAAATCTCTTTGAGTCGCGCGTGGAACACAACGCGTCGTTGATGCGAGCCTGGTTTCGATCGGACGGCTAGCCATACAACGCTCTCCGTCTGCTGGTCCGCGCCTACGTTGGCCGGGAATCGCCCTGCGACTACCGACGCCCGGGGTGTCTTCTTCTGTACACTTTCACCCCTAACTCGCCGAACCGATTTTGATGTGTTTTTGGTATAGAGATTAATGAGAACCTGGAGACGGTTTCAGGCTACATTAACGCGAGCGAAGTCGCGGGCAGAAGCTAGTACTCTATAATTTGAAGACATAGGATACTTTTAGAATCTGTTAAAACGAATGAATTTAAAATTGTACTTGCAAATCGTTTTATGAGGTCCGATACGGGTTTGCCAAAACCAAGTTACATTGTAGCTTTAAATTTCGGAAGTCGGTGTCAAAAAACCAAAAACACCGACTTCCAAAATTTAAGGTTATTTTTTACTTTGTAGGGTTTTTATTTGGAAGTCGGTTGTATTTTGTCAAATATGACTGAGATGCAAATGCGAACGTCGCATGAAAATTAGTGGAATTGGCTCTGTTATGTGCTGGTTGTTTTCAGTTTATTTCTCAAATACGCTATTAGTAGTCGAAAAAAAAATCCTGCTTTGTTTTGAAACTTGTAACCCCAGACGACATTCAATTGACAATTTATCGAGAGTGTACAATCTCTCAAGTTATTTTATAATTTTACGGAGTTTGCCATTTTCCGGTGACATATCCATAAAAAAAAATCCACCTTGGACTTTTTACAAAAATACCACATCTACGTACCAGCATATTATCCATTGGTCAACTACATACGATAGATCATTTGTAATATAATGACCATTGTTTAACGTGCGATTAATTTTAGATAATTCTTTCTGGTAGTCAGAAGCCTAAAATTTTCTCGCTCTGGAGGTGGCATAGGCAATTCCTCCTTGTTAGCATCCAACACACACCCTATGCCGAACCCGATGACCATCCCTGAAAAACTTTGGATTATGACAGGTAGGTAGTAAGGATATTGCGGAATAATGTTTCGCAGTCCGCTTCCTTACTTATATTACTTAAGTGTAAGCACACAAGTTGGACTTATTCGGCAGTTATTTGAAGGCCACCACTAATTTGTATGCATCTAAAAACGTTAATATATAAACGAAATTGGCTGTATCCTAATCGTTTGCGACAGTGAGTACTTTATATGATTCGTACGTAACAAAAATATCAATACAAAGAGTGTTTACACTGACAGAAAGTTTATTTTTGGGAAAAATCTCAGAAAAAATAACCTTTGGGTCATGTGAATTTAATTTTTACATCATAAAGTGAAGAATAAATAGCCTGTTTTTACGCCATAAGTCGTCAGATTTTCGCAAGAACTTTGTGAATATTTGGTCTTTGCATTCAAAATATCTGGGAGTTTTTGTCGTAAATTGGAGACGTAAGTTGGCCCTCTGTTTCGTGGCATGGTTCGAATGTAAAGATACAACAAGTTTAAATAGTATTTTAAGGTTTTGAATTGTTCGTTGTGAAGAATTTACATAAATTGTTAATGGAACCGGATCTACTTAAAAAGCACTTTTGTAAAAGCACCTTTACAGTTAAAAAAATGTATACTCTAGCTGTCCATACGCAAGATTCTTATGGAGAGTTAATGTGACAGTTTCACCAAACGACACCAAAATGAGACGCACGCCTGTTTCGCTGGGGGCTCGCGAAACAGGCGTGCGTCTCATTTTGGTGTCGTTTGGTGAAACTGTCACATTAACTTATCAGATTAGATTACAGCCCACGAGTCCACCTGTTGTTCCCACGATCTACACAGTGAAACACTCGGTTCGGCCCGCGGTTTGGCCCGCTTGATAAGCCTGTACGATGATTATGGTAACAAAAAACAACGGGTTACACGCCGGGAGTGCCGACAGAAGTGAAAACTTGAACATTAACGTTACGCATTTTTGATATTTTGGAATGGTTAGGAAATAATTTCGCACGAATTGCTTTAATTATCAGTATAAAGTACTATAATTTATGTGGTAAAATTATTTATTGCGCTATTTATTAATTCATTTTTGCGCTATCGTACAGAAACATGACAATTTATACTACATTAAAAATTTAACTCTTCAGAACTATTACAATTATATTAAATTAAAAAGTTTATTTCTCAGAAAAATCAACTACTCTCCCTCCGTTTTACGAATTTTCGATCAGGTCACGTGTCCTGACGCGAGTTTAACATTTTTTACCCATCCCAAAAAGTGCACAACGCCGCTAAAGAAGTTTTCACTTCAATAAAAGGATTTTGACAGACTGACGGATGGACGAACAATGAAGTGATCCTATTAGGGTTCCGTATCCGTCGTTTCTTTGGAGGAACGTAACCGATTCGGGAATATTTTAATATTCCCGAATCTGAAGCAACTGTATATAAGGTGTATTAGTCGTTGTCCATAGTATGCTCGATGGTTCCACTGAAGAAGATTTTGTGCTTTTCAGGAGAGTCTTCACAATATTATAGTCTTAGATTCCAATTTATTGTCAATAAAGATTTTCCTTGAGACTTTTGTATACCTATCCATTAAATTTTCGCCTACTTGCGAAGGGTACTTTCAAAATTTTCATTTTTGTGACAAACAAACTCTACGAGAAACATATTTTCGTAATACATTTTGATGATTTGTTACTTTGTTCCCATTTATGACGAAAATTACTCTCTAGTCGTAACGTCATCATAAGCTTCATACTTTATCTTTTCATTTAATCTATTCTTAAATTTTGCAAAACATTCTACTAAGTTTTTAATGAAAGTTTAATGGCCCTTTGTCTCCTCGTGTCTACGGTAACGTATATGGATAAAGTATAACAGGAAGTAGAGAACATTTTCCTTTTATGCTCAAAGTATGTACTTAGGTATAAAGTGTTGAGGGCGCGGTGTTTTGCAAAACTTAGCTATCGATATTTCACGCGAAAAAAAAATATTTTTACAGTTTAATTTTTTAACGCGCGTGCCAATTAGGTATTATAATTAAAGTGCGAAATATGTAGCTTGTTCAATTATTCAATGTTTATTTTATGTAGGTGCCAAGACGACGAAGGGAAGTTGGATTAATCAATTTATATTTACTCAAACTGCGACAAGACAGAATATTGACCTACCAAATGAAGACCGGATATTTTCGAAACAAAAGTAAACAGTTATAATGTCGGTTTATTTGATGTAACATTAATATGAAAACTCATTGTTAGCGGAGGTGAGGACCGAAAACCCTTTATAATCGTCATCAACAAATCAATCTCATCCTTCCTTTCGTTTTATCATCCGAACTAGATTAATACAAAGCAAGCCGCCACAAACATCGATTGTTTCACGTCCCTAACGGTACCAAAACATCGATATAATCGACAAACCGTTATCACACCCCTTTGTATTTTAATCGATAACACTAAATTTAAATCGATTTAAATTCAGTTGCGTTTCTTGGCACGTGTTATAAAATGCGTGCGCTCGAACAATTAGAATTGGAAAGGGTAAAAATGAATAATATTGTTTCAATCATTTCTAATTCAGGGAGTAAGCTAAAGTCGTGTATACGCTCTGAACACGTGGCAAATGACATGAAAATCGTGCGTGCGTATGAATAAATAGTGATGAGCCGCGTCGTCGATGGTTTATCGATAGTCGTATGATAGAACTCATCGACCCTTGATCTAGTTTTCCAGTTACGTAAATACACGCAACTTTAAGAAGAAACATTTAAATCCTAGTTAACCCAAAAATTGAACGAGATATTAAGACAGAACGGAAAGTATTTGTATAGGTATCATAGGTATAAACAAAAGTTATTGAACAAAATAAAATGTAGGCAAGAACAAAGTTAATTCGGGTCGAATTAATAACTACTTTTTACCTGACAAAAAACGGATGAGCCTTTTTTCGTCAGTTAAAAAGTAGACATTGGTTTCAGCATACGGAAATAGATAGACAATAAATAAACTCAAAATGTTTTGCTGACTGCATAGCATAATGTTTCTTATTTAAATCAATTTTCAAATGGCGATCTAATTCCGCATTGCGTCAACCAAATAATTCGTGTAAAAGAACACTCTTGCAAAAAAGCAAAATTGACAACCAAATATATCGAGTCGATAAATTCTAATTACTAATCGACATTTAAGTACGCAGTCACATCCCTACAATAAAGCTGTCGAGTCGTGCGCTACCCTGTCGATTGTTTTCATATATCGGCTCCATTTCGATTAACACGAATAAAGGAATCGTCTTCTTTGATGGTAATCCACTCAGTATGCATCGTTGGTACCTACGTGAGGTGAGGGACAGCATTTTTGCGCCCTAATTATAATAATTATCAACATTTTGCTTGAGTTTTTGGCCGGTAATGGGGAATTTGAAAAAACATTTTATTAAATGCCGGCACAGTACCTCTTCCTATAAACTCATTCAAAATAAATAAAGAAATAATAAAGAATTTCTCATTAAAAGAAAGAATGCCATTTGCCCAGCAGTGGAACACAGATGCAGGCTAAAAAAAAATAACGAAATCATTATTCCTTTTCTAAAGTGGTTTATTAAACTTTTTTTTTCGGGATGAATCTAATTTTATTATTCAAATTCACCAGCTCTGTTCTGATATTTGCGCATAAAACCAACAAAATAAAAACCATCACTCACTTGCACATTATTTCACATACTCCATCCATAAATATTTATTTTTCCTCATCGTTTAAAAGAAAACTAACGACCACGACCAATCAACACGTTACTCAGGTACGTGATTATCTATAATTTTCTACAAAGCCATTCTTTCCTCGCAAACCTACCTACCTATAGTCCGCAGTCACTCAATCATTCATTCATAAGTGCAGGCAACCACTTCCTAACATATTCCACAATGGTGCCGCCACCAACCCGTGCCAGTTAATCTGTAAAACGCTATTCAACGTGTCACATAATCCAACCGCGTTGATATTTTCCTTTTTAAGCAGAATCCAGGATGTATGGTTATATTTGCATGAATATTTATCATACATATCGCCGGCCAAGCCGTAAAGTGCATTTTAATACATTTTTATCTGACACCATAGAGCACCGAGACTTCTTGACTGTCACATTAAAAAAAACTCAAATCACAAAGCATTTATTCCAATAAACACATAGTACAGATTTGAATCGTCAAGGTCGGTTCCCCAAAACATTGAGGTAACATGTGCCAAAGCGTAGATCCCAATAAAGATGCACATTGCACGTGCAAGGAACTCCTTGGACACTCTTTTAAATAAAAAAAATAGTTACAAATTTAAGGTACGTAATTAATTTTGGAATTATACATAAATGCAAAAGCGATGTAGAAACATGTGCATGTTAAATACGTCCGGAGTCAAAATCCAATACAAAGCAAAAAACAAGTCAAAAAATCAAAACCGATAACTCTTTAAAGTTTCAATAGTTCCGCTAAGAAGCTATGGAAAGCAGCATGCTGAATCTAAAAGAATAACAGAACGATATAATAGACGTGGGTTCAACGACTGCTAGATTCAAGTGGGATTGGACGGGTAACGTCAGCCGCATGGACACTGGTCTCTAGGCAAGAGTCTCCACGCTGTGGGTTCCTGAAAATAGAAGGCCGGCCCAGAAAGAGGATGCGTACCATGCGGGCTGGTTCGAGCCGGTGCATGAGAAGAATGTCTGGATGGACTTGGGGGAGGCCTTTTCCAAGAAGTGAGACAGCAACGGCGCCAAAAGTAATTGCTTCAGCCTGTCGCATAGAGCAGTCAAGCTTGACACGACATTGTCAAACTTCCAATGCAAACTAAGCGTCTCACTGAGAGTCACGGTTAACTCAAAAAAAATAAAGACCCGTAAAAATTCTGACTATGGCTCATCATCATCACCATCCATGGCCCAACATCACCCACTATCGGATATAGCCTCTCTGTTCCTGTACCAATCCCCACGCTCCTGTGCATGCGCGTGCAGTAGGCTTCAGTAAGGGTAGGCCAGCCCATAAATAATGCCGAAAAAAAAATTCGCATCGTCAGTATCGTGATTTCAACCCTGAATAATGTTGTGTTTTTTTTTTGGGGCATTATGTATGGGCTGGCCTACCCTTACTGTAGCCTACTGCACGCCCATGCTCCTGTCCCACCCTTATCTGGTTTCTACCCGCGATAGCAACGATATTGTCTGCCCATCTCGCTGCCGGACGACCAACATTTCTTCTACCAGTCTTAAGATGGCTATGACAGCCGCTAAGACTTGTGTTAATATACGTATAATTAGCAACTTGCTTCAGTCTGAAACATCCATCCATTCATACTTTGGGATTTAAAATACTTGTAGTAGTATGATGTAAGTGCTTCGTTGGTTTCGAGGTTGAAGCACGACTGCTGACGTGGAGTCCTGGGTTCGATTCCCAGGTCGGGCAAAAAGTGTTATTGGGCTTTTCCAATAGGAATTTCTCAGTAACAGCCCGGATTTTGGAAATTGGTGGTGTGACATCCTCGTGCCTCGGAAAGCTCGTTAGGCTGTTGACCCATCGGAATATGAGAGTGAGTGCACCTGTGGTTGCGCACACAATTGTGCACTGTAATATGTCCCGAGCCTATGGCTAGTCTCGGTTGAGATAGAAATCGGTCAGGAGGACTAGTTGTATGATACCGTCCCTGGTTACTGGTGGTCTGACGTTCTTTGCTCTGTATTTAACACCCTAGTATTCTACCGGTCTTACAAAGATGTTTATGGCATTTTAAAGGCACCTCGATGTATGACTTAGATAAGCGTGAAGGTGAAGCCAATAGTGGCTGATAAGGTTGTAGTCATATTTTGTAATGGTTGAAATAAATACCGATGCGCGCTGTGAATACATTGTTAAGGCTCTTTGAAGTGACTTTTTAAAATTGTTTAACTCTAAATCCAGAGGGACTGAACAACCCGATACTAGGCGTCACAAATTTTCACAGAAAGACTTCTGCACTGCAGCACTCGATACTTTAGCAAGGATGAAGATATAGTGAAACAACTCGATACAATATTATCTTACAACTTATTAGCACACATAACTTTTTTTTATTATTGATTTGCTCGACCTCGATCTCGTGTTGGAAAGGGATAATGCGGTTGTCGATGGAGAATGCTTTTCTAGAAGTAACCTAATCGCTCTTCCAGGTTGGGGGTATATTAGCCTGCCAGGGTTGCGGAATTTGTTCGAAAGAGTCACCGCGGTCCTGGAACGCAAGCAATTAGGAGGAACACGAATAGGTTTTAGTCAGTAAGAGTCCGACACCCCCTTCTGCTCCGCCCAGAGCGTAAGGTGTCATTTGGTATCAGGAAACACCCGGCAGGGAATTCCACTCCTTAGGTATACACAATGAATGTATTCCGAAAACGTTTTGTGTATTTGGGTGTGATATGCACCATAAACCGGCTCAACATTTAGCGATTCAACTATTCTTGGAGCAGCCTCCTGCAACGACGTATTAATGTCACCATGATTCCGTTGTGAAACAGGGATAATATAATGCTATGCGTCTTGAATATCTCTGTCTCCATCCCATCCCATCCTGGTCTGCCCATAAACTATAAAATAGTGCTAAGCGAAGATTTTACTTACACAGGCTTGAGTTTCTACAGAGTGAATTTTTCAAATGTGTTTGAATGGCCAAATCCGAAACTATGAGGAATTACGAAAAACACTGAAATTATTTTGTTAAAAATGAGCTCATCCTAGTTTGCAATGTGTTATTACTTCCCAGAATTTGATCCTTAGTAGCGACACTTTCGGATGGTGTATTAATACAGGATGTATTATTATATATTATTTTTCAAAATCAACCGGTTCCATTCCTGACTAGGATTACCCATTTTTCGAAAATCCAATGATGCCATATACAGGGTAATTTTTTAAATTGTGTGTTTATAAGGTTTATATGTATGGGCCGAAGTAGCCTGAAATAAAGAGGTTTATTATTTTGTTATTATAATTAAACTACACTACAAAAGATGAGAAGACATAATTTTGGTACACTTATCCCTATGATTTGATTGTCGAATTTAATTTAATTTAGTGCCCAGTAGACCACTTCTATCTCTCCTTTGCGAATAGTAGGTAGTCTTTTACACAAAGTCACACACCTGATCATCGTTAGGGACCAAAAACATCCGGAACCCTTAAAGGATCACTCGACTGACTGTCTGTTTTTCGATCTCGCGTTCGTTTCTACTGCAGGTACATAGTACGCAAGCAGTTGTGATAGAACATAAATAATAAATAGGCACACTAGCATTTAATTACATTCATATGTGAACCGTATACATAATGCAAACTTACAATTAAATCGTTAACCGCGTGTGTGGTCGTGACATCTAGGTTTTAGAGCAGCGGTTCTCAACCTTTTTGTCTGGTGACCCAAAATATAAATATATTTGAAGCCCGCGACCCTATTTTTTATTTATCTTCCAGGGATAATCAAATAGTAGGATTAAATAAAAAACCGTGGTTTGCTAAAATTTATATCATTATAAAATATGAAATAAAACTTTTGTTTTTAATTTAAATAAAAGTTAAAAGAGCATAAATCGGCAATATTGGTACCTATTCGTAATAGAAAAACGTTTTTTAACTGATTTAAGTGGTGGAAAATATCGCTTAAATATGCCAATTTGGCCATCCACATGTTGGCAATGAAGTGATGGTATAATAAATGCTGGTGATCCGAACCCATTTCTTCGCACAACAATCGAAATATACATAAGTTAAAAGCGCGCCCATTTATGACGTTTATAATTGGGATTTCGTCCTTTAATTTTTTCTTTAAAGCCGAAGTTCAACTGGTTACTTCAAATTTTTAATTCAGGAATCGGGAGTTAAAGATGTATCAGGCCAATCAACATAATTATTACAGTTCAGTGCTGGATATAATTTATTTAGCCATATATGTTACACATTAATGGCATAGTTAAGTGGTATATCGCCTGATATTTAAACCGGACAATTTATGTTAAAATCTGTTATGAAAAACTTTTATACAAAAAAAAATACAACCGGCTTCCAAATAAAAAACACTACAAAGTATAAATTAACTTTAATTTCGGAAGTCGGTGTCTAAAAACGAAGAAACAACCAAAAACACCGACTTCCGAAATTAAAGATATTTGAAGAAGTTTTTATTTTAAGCTTTTTAGCACTTTTTAATTTTTCGTATTTCGTAAACACAACTGGAAAGTCACAGGAAAACAATGTCTATACGCAATTTCGTTTACTTGGATTTTGTCCAGCTTTTTTTTTTAGCTTAAAAACCAAACTCCCGAAACGATTTTGATGAAATTTCTATGGGACCAATATTTTTTTTTTTTCAAATCTGTTCATAAATGACGGAGTAATGAGGTTAAAACTTTGCATAAATCATGTTTTGGATTGATACTTATTTATTAGTAGTAATAATACACGTAGTCATTTTGTGTGGTACAAAATATTTATTTACTCCCTTTTTCATATTTTAAAAGAAGAGGAACTCCATATTTTGTTATTTCTTTCAGAATCAGAACCAGAATTATTTATTTGCCAACAATGTAGGTACAAGTTTGAGATTGTACAGAATTGGGTGTTTTCGCTACATTCTGCCTTACGGCATGCAAAATCATTATTTATTGAAGTTACAATACAACAATTGTCATTGACTTGATTAAAATTGTACTAACATGTCATCAAAATTCACATAAATAACTCACTTGTCACATATACATAATAATAATAATAAATAATAATAATAATATAGTTTATTTCTCTCATAAAGGTACATTGTTACAGTAATTTATTTATCTTATTCTGCCTTATGCTAGAACCTTTATGAGAGCTGGAGTCTGTACTAAGTTCGGGACCTGTATGACAGATCTCCAGGCTCACACCCCTATGAACATGATCATATTTCAATCATAATCAATAAGCTTTCCATGGAACAATAAGTTCAAACTGCACAAATTTCTTTTTTCGTTTACCTATTCTAGTCTTGTTTACAGTGTCCGCTTTTCCTGTTAAAACCTCTATACCGTTAGTCCATCGAACTTGAAATTCATGTGCATTTTCAATTGTAGCGTAAGTACACTCGTTACCGGCTAATTGAAGATGTTAATCAAGTCTGCTTTACTGTTAATCTTGGATGACGATGAGAATAAATATTTCCTTGTTGTAATATTCAGTGCATGGGAGTACGATACCGTATACTATGAGAATCTCTTGTCTCGAGGAGTCTCGTAAAATTATTACTTAAGTTTTATTCTTAAGCTAAAACGACAATCATATGATATATACCACGTCACACTTACCATGTTTAGAAGGGATATCGTTGGGTGAGAAATAACAACAAGATAAAAACTAAATTAAATGTTTAAGAATCCTTTTAAATATTTGTCTAAATATTGAGACCATAGCAAATTATTAAAAATACAAAAGTGTAAAATAAAATACGAAACAAAGAAAACAATCACTAACAACGATTTTTATTTGAAAATAAACTGTGTTTTGTTGGTTATCGGTTATGATTTTTTATTTCATCTCTCTATAATCTTCCAGCAATAGTCCGCCATAGTATAATATTAACATTCCAAAGGCCTTGATACCTTCTTTCCATCTCTATTAAATGTTTCAGGAATAAGTCTTCAGAAATAAATCTTCAAGAATAAAATTCAGGAATAAGTCTTCAGCCTTAAATCTTTAGGAATAAGTCTTCAGTATAAGTCTTCAGGAATAATTCTTCAGGAAAAAGTCTTCAGAAATATACTAAAGGAATAAGGAACTATTATTTAAATTTAATCTTTTGCATATAAGCACGAAATCAATTGATTTTTAATGATAGTCACTGTTCGCACATGGCTCAAAATATCTCGACAACAAAAGTTTTTTTATTTCGTAAGCTTAAGATATTATCATCTTAGAGCCTAAAATGATTAAAGCTTGAACTCACGAAATAAAAACGTTTCCAGCAGTTTTAATTTGGTTAAGAGTCCAGAAGAATTAAATCAATAGTTCAGTGCATGTCAAGTTATGCAAATATAAATGTATGGGGGGAGCGTTGTTTTTTACTTTTTCGTTTCGTTGTTTTAAACTCCATAGTAAAAGTGGTTTAAAATTATGAGTACCAATGACCTTTTTCCAAATTTCGCGTTATTTGATATCTGCATACCTATTAATTCGTCATCTCAGTTCTGTAAAATAAAAAGTGGTACTAATATAAAAATGACTTCACATGAGAATAAAGTTGATTGAATGGTTGGATAATTGAATGTTTATTTGAATGTGCAACGTTTTTGAAATCTTACTTGCTCATACAATTAAATTCGGTATTAAATAACAAACACTTTAAAAAAGATTCGCTTGAAACAGTACACACAGTGACATCTATCGACATTGCGCGGAGCTAAAATGTAAACTGGTTACCTACACCATAACTTGTTATTCAGTCGCGTAACTTGATGTGGTATGGGGCACAACTTAACTCAGTCTGAGCAAGAATCTAGAGATGGCGCCACGTATTGAGTTACATAGAGCCTCCATTAACTCAAAAGCATATGATTCCAACTCCTTATCTATTTAATAATACGTGAAGCAAAAAACTATTTTTACTCCATTTTACGAAAATTACGAGGATGGAGGAGTATGATATTTGGCACATTTAAAGTTTATATGGAGAAGGAGTCCAGAAAGCTTACCTACATTTTTTTTAATAATGCTTCAAAAATACATTACATTAATAAAAAATAAGGTCGAGTTTCGACCACTGGGCGACTATTATTTAATGGTCGCCCAGTATTAGCTTATTTCCGTAGGCATTAACATTACCTGCCTACCCTTTTTGTTAACCCCCGACCAAAAAAAAAGAGGGCTGTTACAAGTTTTCAATAAGGTATGGCTGATAGCCATACATAATAACATGGCTGATTAAATTACTTATAAAAACATAGTTCTTGCAATATCTTTCGCAGTAAATCATTCCTTAAACACTGGAAAAAAATAATCACACCTTTCTCGCTTTTCTGCATAAATCTACAAAGTAACCTTCTGTATGAGGATTAAAATAAAATCTGAAATTCCCGAGGCGCCTACAATGTTCGAGCTCGCTTTGCTCGCTCTTGAATTTCACATTCCCTATTGCTTAGGTACCTGAGCGAAGGGTTTAGTTTCATTTAGTTTTGCTTAAGCCCCTACAGACTTAGTTCGCCACTGTAATCTTGATTGTTTATATTTATTACAGCTGTGATGAGAATTACACAGGGTTCAGAAATAAAATAACTAAATAAAAATCAACGTTCATCCATCGTTCAAAGAAAAGTTGGCAGAAATCCCTAGACCATTTTTAATTTTTGCAATAATTGAAGCTCCTATTTTGGTTCGATTACGGCGCTGGACGAATCTCTCCATTGAAAATTTGTTATTGATTTGCCGTTGACTTTCTATAGATTCCGTATAATTTACTTCTGATGGTGGCAGCGTTGAATATACAAACTTGGGTTGCCCGTAGTCGTAGACTTTCTCATACACTATTGTGGGACGGCATTTATCTGTACCTGTTGGCCAGAACACTGAAACGAAAGATTAAACTAGGTATTGTATCGTAACCCCTAAAAAACAGAAATGTGACAAAAGGCACAGTTCCTATCCCCAAAAATTCGGCCAATAAAAGTAGTGAGATCAATAATAGGCGAATCATTTCAGAACTGCAGAAAAGTCCATGACTCTAACATGTGTCTTTTGAGAATACCAGTGAACAGAGAACTTGGATGTTTCCTGATCGTATAAAAATGATGAACAACTCGAAAAAGTGTTTTCTTAAAAATATAACCCCTATGACACTAACCCTAACCCCCTTAAACTTATTATAAACTTGGCAAGCTTTTTTCTTTATTAAATAATAATTGATAGTAAAATCGACGTTGTGGAAAAAAACTTGTCAAGTTGATAATAGATAATATATATTTCACTGTCTTTGCAACACAAAGGCATCGATAAAGACGAGAAAGGTCCAAAAATACATTAACTTAATTATATTACAAGTTCAAATGTCCAAAGAAAAGTTAGCAGCAAAGCCTAAGGCGTCCTTGATTTTTAAGATTGAAGCTGCTCCTATTTTGGTCCGATTACGATGCAGAAGAAATCTCTCTGTTGAATAGTCTTTTTTGAATTGCCGTGTTACTAACTTCTCCATTGAAATATCATCTAATGCTGCGTCCTTGTGACCATAAGGTAATGTTGAGTACACAAAGTTTTGTTGTCCGTAGTCTTTCACGATCAATTTCAGGAACAATATTGTGGGATTACATTTTTCTGTACTTATTTGCTTGTAGACTGAAATGTTTATTTAAATATAGTTTCTATGTGGCCTTTCACAAGATGGACCACTGAGGCTGCCTGTCTATTGACGCGGAGCGAAGCAGCGGAGCGGAGCAACGGAGTAATGCGGAGCGGAGTTGTGAACTGTGTCTGTCGATTGATGCGGAGCGGATATTTGAGCGGGCGGCCGTTTTTTTTGGCTTCTCCGCTTCGTTTCCGCGCTTCTCTTTCCCGCTCCACTGCTTCGTTACGCTTCCCGGTTTTGTATGAATTTTTAAAGTAGTTCACAAATTCCTGTCCACCAAAGCAGAGCGGAGGAGATTTTATGCAATTCCATTGGTTACTATTGGCACAGCTCCACTCCCGATGACGATTGGCGAAATGCCAAAATATAAGTGATTGAAATTTCGACAGCTTTTGTCAATCTTATACATTTTTGACTTTGACAATCGCTTTCGCCACTCTACCGTTTATAGCATGTCGCGGGCATTGTCTAGAGGCCGCGGGAAACCACTCGATGTGAGAACCATAGACCAGTCGATGTGGAGAAGTATGTCCAGAAGTGGACGTCTTTTAGTAGAAATGTACATTAAGTACCTGCTATAACTACGTACAAAAGTAAAGAGTAAAACTAACCTCCTTGCTTCCGGCAGTTTACGCCATGCAAATGACATTTGTCGGGGAAGCTAGCCATTAGAAAACCTTTAGTGCGGTCAACACCACACACCCAACCACCGCCCTTTGTACAAATCATTTTTTGATAACAATGCCATGCCGCAAAATGGTCCAAATACTGAAAAATAGGAACAATCAATCTGCGAAGCTTATTAGGTAGGGTAGTGCTTAGTACTAAGCCTACGCTGCCCGTGCGCCCGTTCGTCTGTCAGCGGACTGTATCTCAAGAACCGTGATAAGTAGACAGTTGAAATTTTCAAAGAATGTGTATTTCTATTCCCGCTACAACAAAAAACAACAAAAATTTAATTAAATTAAAAATAAAAGGGGGCCGACTAGCACTTGGCGGATTTTTTGCAACTGTGTTTGGTTCGCCATCCAGCTGAGCACAGTCTTTCTGATCTCTACAACCCAGTTACTGAGTAAAACGATGCCTGTAGTAAGACTGGGTGTCATGATTTTGGACTTTTGACTACACATCCCTACTGCTAAAGATCTAAAGATGAGAGCCGGGACCAACAGCTTTACTTGCTTTTCGACATACGTAGGGGAAGCGGGGTCTCCATATATCATTGATAGTTGGTCACCCATCCACGTACCAACCTTAGCAAGCATCGCTTAGCCTCCCCAATCACAAGTAATTTATTTAAAAAAATTCAATACAGAAACTATGAACAGACGTCATTAAAATCATCAAACTAGTGAAGGTACTTACTTTAGTATCGTTTTTCGTTTCCATCTCATAGGATGTAGCAAGAGATACTGAAAACGAATATTTTTTGGTAGATATCTAACTATTTATTCAGAATAAAAAACTCTGTTCAATTTTCCTTACCAAAAATAGTTGAAAATAGTACATAATTCATGTTTTTACTGCTAAATGCATCTCATCATTTCTGCATGGTTGATAAAACAATAAAATACATTTACACGCCAATTTAATTTTGAATCTTCAGTAATTTATAATCTTTAGTAGTAAATTTAGTTCTTAATAAGCAGAGATCGGAATAGGTAGACTATATTTACCTAATGTTCGTGGAAGTAAGTAACATAGAGTTGATAATACCTCCTGAAAATCCCGGAATCAAATGGAATCATGACAATCAAAACCCGGGATTATAAAAACATGAACTGGACTTTAATATTACAAATTATTGATTTGAAGAAACAAAAGAAGAAAGAGTTGTGCGAAAACAAAGCTATTAAATTTAACAGTTTTAGTAGGAACGGAACTCTAAAAACTTAATAAGATTCTTCAAACCGCAATGAGTAATTTGCAATTTCTTTTATCCCGGGATACAATCGTCATGTTTATGATTCCGGGATTTTAGAGGAGGTATTATCAACTCTACGTTTCTTACTTCCATGAACATTAGGTTAATAAAGTCTACCTATTCCGATCTCTGTTAATAAGCATTCAAACAGCTCGCCATGTTTGTAAAATAAATTGAAAAATAAACTAGGTAGGGGAAAGTAGGGTAATATGGAACAGTGGGTAATTGGGAACACCATTATTTCTCGTACTTCCTTACATCGCACCTTTTCTTTTCATGTTTCTGGGCATGCACCAATCTAGATTAGAACGCCTACAAATATGAATAGAGTAGTCTGCGAGCGCTGGGAAGGGAACGCCACGCAAGGTTTTCTTACTTTAGTTGAGCAACATTTTTCCAAATGAATACACACACAGTTTAAGTTTTCTTTGAATATAAATTACAGTTTTTTTATTAGTTTACCTTCATTTACCTACATGGCGAAACTAAAGGGTCCTTATTGACTACGGAACCCTAAAAATGTCTGAATTTAGTTTACCTATGCAATATTAATAAATTTGGTTCTTAATAAGCATTCAAACAGCTAACTAAGTTTGTAAAATAAATTGAAAAATAAACTAAGCAGGGGAAAGTGGGGTAATTAGGAACAGTGGGTAATTGGGAACACCATCACTTCTCGTACTTCCTTACGTCGCGCCTTTTCTTTCCATGTTTCTGGACATGCACCAATCTAGATTAGTATTTATTTATTTATTTATTAACACTTTACGCACACAAATGTACAGAGGCGGTGGTGGTTTTAGTACGCCTATAAATATCAATAGAGTAGTCTGCGAGCGCTGGGAAGTTTAAGGTCTCGGTTTGAAAAAATGTTTACTGGTTGCTTACTTTAGTTGTGCAACATTTATCCAAATGAATGCACAGTTTAAGTTTGATTTGTATACAAACTACATTTTTTTTTTTTTTTAATAGTTTACCTACATGGCGAAACTAAAGGGTTCCCTTATTGACTACGTAACCCTAAAAATGTCTGAAAATAGTTTACCACACTATATTAAGAGACTATAATATTCCAGAAGTTAAATTATAGTACCTGGATGACCGAGCTTTGTTGGTTTTTTTTTTGGTAAACGTTTTCTAAATATGAAACCTAGCTAGGTCGATTTATCGCCCCCGAAAACCCTGCATTCTAAATTTCATAAAAATCGTTGGAGCCGTTTCCGAGATTCAGATTATATTTACATATATACAAGAATTGCTCGTTTAAAGGTATTATATATATAATCGATAAAAAATTACACAGTTATGTATCACTTTTGTTTTATTTTATCCCCTCAGCGATACATTTTACATGTTACGAAATATAATTTTACACAGCTACACATGTAAGGTATAATTTATTTCTACAACGCTTTGTTGCTCCGAAGAAGATAGTACTGTATCACGAGTTTTAGAAGCCCATGTGCTTTTTCCGGACTCCGTCTCATTCCTACCAAAGAATTTGGTTGCGTTTGCGTTACATACTACCATACCTGTTTGCAAGTATCCTAGAACGAAAAAAAAACAAACGTTTTACTTACGAATCGACGCATTATAAAGAAAGCTTAAGAGGCACTGAAAGATTTTCTAGTTTAATACTGAATCCAAAATCCAAGGAGTATCGTGTTATCCAGTTCATGGGTTGTGGAGGTCTGGTAGGCAGCCGCTCCACGTAAAATACTGGTATTTAGCTGAATCTGGTTTGACTGGAAGCCGACCCCAATATAGTTGGGAAAAGGCTACGCAGATGATGATTGAATCCAAAAAAAAAATTCCCAAAATCAACAAAAGAATTGTAATCTTTATGTATGATTCAAACAGGTGATGTGTCTGTCTGTAAGCCAACCATTAACCATTCTGTAAATTTTAATCTTAGGACCAATTTTTCAATCGTCAGATGACTTTTATTTGTAGAATAAATATGGCAGTTTTACATGAATATTGAAAAAAGTTATCTGGCTGTTGAAGAATCCAACTTATAAAACAGGAGTTCCCAAGATGTACGTCGCGACTCCCTGGGGCGTCGCGGTACTTTCCCAGACGCGTCGCAAACCACCACGGAAATGAAACACACATACTGTAACTGGCGAATAAAATTAATTTGAGAAGAATTTAATATTGTAAAAAAGAAAAATAGAAACGGACTAAAGAAATACTGTTTTTCTGTTTTATAGATATATATATCTGTGTTATAGAGTTTTATAGATATTTTGTCGCACTTATAGATCATAAGCACACATTTTAGAAATATTTTTCATTTTCATTCTCGTTTTCCTAAATGGAGTCACCTAGGTAACTTGTTTTGCAAGGGCGTTGCAAAAAAATATAACAAGTAAAGGGAGTCGCAGTATAAAATAGATTGGGAACCCCTGGTATAAAATAAGCCACTGGACCCTGATAAAAAGTATCGTTTTATACCTTTTTTTTTAAGGATGGGAAATCATCAAATGACTTCTTCTGCTCTGGGTGGAGCAGAAGGCGTGTCAGACTCTTACTTACTAAAACCTATCCGTGTTCCTTCTAAAGCCCTTTGCGTTCCAGGGCCGCGGTGACTCTTTCGAACAAATTCCGCAACCCTGGCAGGATCGTTTTATACCTAATAGTTATTTTTTTGAAAAAAGAATAACTGAACCGAACTCTGTAGGTATAACGAAATATAAAAAAAAAATGGAATGAGAGAAGAATATGATGGACACAAAGTAACCCATCGGATAAAATAACACATAATTCATACTAACGTCCTTCTTTTCGGCAGTTCACGCCATACAAAACACACAGGTCTTCAAATACCGCGGCGACCTTGTCCTGGTCGATGCCGCATACTTTTTCTACTCCCGAAATGCAAGATGCCTGTTTGTAGCAGAAGTACGAAGAGAAAATCTCTTCTTGCTGCAAACATAATAATAATTGGATGTATAGTTGAGAAGTTTGCCTGTGTAAATGTTATGTATGTGTAATTGAAATGAAGTGTACGGTCTTTTTTTTAAGAATGGGAAATCATCAAATGACTTCTTCCGCTCTGGGTGGAGCGGAAGGGCGTGTCAGACTCTTAATGACTAAAACCCATCCGTGTTCCTTTTAAAGCCCTTTACGTTCCAGGGCCGGGGTGACTGATTTGTATTCATCTTACAGGTTTATTAAAGCTAGGTATTATAAGTTGGTAGGTTAGGTTAGGATCAGAAATAAAATAACCAATTTGATATAGGTAAACGTTTCAATGTTTAATAGAAAAGTTAGCAGAAATTCCTATTGAGTCTTTGATTCTGGAAAAAACAGAAGATTCTGTTGTTGATTTCGTTGGAGATTTGGTTCTATTTTGGTGTCGCAAAAGAAATCTTATCGTTGAATATACTTTAATCTGTTGCCCGTAGAATGCTGTCTTCGCATCTGCGAACTTAATTGCGGGGTGGCATTTTTCTGTACCTATTTGCCAGTACTCTGAAATGACAGTTTTAATATTAAAGGAGGGTAACTGGTGTAATGACAATGATGAGATAGAAATATTTATACATACTTATTATTTATATTAAATGTTATGTGTAAATTCAAAAACAACTCTACCAGCCTATTTGTTAACGACTCAATTAGTTTGAATTAAACTTGGCACACGGCTAGACCAAGTCCTTGAAAAGGATATAGGGCACTTTTATCCCGTTTGTAATTTCATTTGGGATAACTCTCGACTTTCACGCGGGTAAAACCGCTAGCAAAAACAAGTTTATTAACAAAAGTTTTACGCAAATACTGAGACGAATAAAGGCCTTGACTTGCAATAAATAAATTAATTACTAACCTCCTTGCATCCTACAGTTGACGCCATGGAATTGACATTTATCAGCAAAGCTTGCGTGCAAGCCATCGTCTTCGCCACATACCCAGCCGCCACCCGGCGTGCAAACCATTCTTTGATAGCAATGAAATGCAGCAAATAGGAAATAAGACTGTAATAACAGATTGTGATGAAATTTAAGAATAAATCTTGATTCACGAGGTTGTTTACGCTTGACAGAAAGAAAAAGAGTTAATATGCGACAAGCATGACGCATACCAAAAAATAAACGAAAATAAATTACAAAAATTATGCAAGTTAGATATGCGTCGTTTACCGCATATTGTGACTGCCGATTCACTAGGAGACCGGGTACAAAAGTAACGACGGGTTGAAAGTAACAAACGCTCTGTGCCCACACGTTACTGTTTATAGTCAATAGCAATGGCAGTTGTTATTAAGACTTCGAAAGGACGCGAAACAACGAGATTACGAGATGGGAGAACGAAATCAGAAAAAATGATGGAACAATATGGCAAAGAAAAGCCAGACACAAAAGCTATGGAAAACCCTAGAAAATGCCTATGTCAAAAAGCAGCTGATACTAAAGCTACCAATTAAAAAAAAATGGATTAAAGGTGTGTTTTCGTGATATTATGCTGGGACACCGAAAAATCCCTAGTTTGTAGGACTATCCATATTTGTTTAAATTATCTTATGATTCGTTTTCTAAAAGTACTACTCATTTCAACGTGAATGAAATGTATTTTGACTTAAATCTTATCTAGCCCATTATGTCCCACGGCTGGGCAAAGGCCTCTCTCTCCCTTTTCCACACACGTCTCTCCTCTACCATTGCAGGCCAGTCCTTCCGGTAACAGTCAAGTTCGTCTCTCCACCTTCGCCTTGGTCTGCCGCAATATCGGCTAGCATTGAATGGAGGCCCTACGAATAGTTGTAATATATATATTTTTCCATTTTAGTTCATACGTCATAAAACATTCCTAAACTTTACCATTTTATGTTTTGTTTTCTCCATTTATGCTGTGGTGGATCCTGTTCTCGACGCTAATTGGCTATTGATTTCTCATTTGAATTCAAAATGAATACTATCTATCCCAAAATGGTTTTCATTTTGATTTCATAAATAAAAACGAATCGATCGTCTTCATCACGTCTTTTTGAAACCTAGCCTTGACTGCGATCAACCTAGTTGGATCACTCGCCAGCCGGGTACTGCTTGTGGTGAAAGGTCGTCTTGTTAGCCATCGATTTTACTATTGTTATAACGATTATATGCTTAATGTTTAATTTTGATGGCCCTGGTTTATCACTTGTGGCGTCGAGTCACAGATCTTTTTATTAAATTCTACCCTCTGTACGTGTAAGCGGGCACACCCTTCATGTCTGGAGGCTTATTTAGTTTGATTTGATATTGTTTTTATGCTTGAGTTTGTCTGTTTATGCTGGCATAATGGAGTGTGCTAGCTTACAAGTAGCGAATTATTAAGTTTTATGTTTTTACGTGTTACCTTTGTTGTATTGTTTTCTTTGTAAGAATACTGACTACTTACATATCTTTGTATAAGTGATAGTTCTTATAACTCAACAGACAGATGTGTTGCTGGGGAGTTTGTTGCGCCACTTCTTCTTCCCAGCTAAAACACTAGGAAGTGGTGACGGGCGGGCGTTTTGGGGGACTGTCTTTATGTAGAACTTTGACGTTCAAAAAGTGCTGGCACTCAGCCTAATTTGAATAAATGACTTTTGAATTTGAGCCGCTGTCGCGGCACCGCTTGCTCCGCTTGCTTGGCTAGCACGTGGTTGCTGAGGGTTTTCGCTTAACCTTTTGAACACCAGAGCTTCTTTAATTCTTTATTGTACACCATAACAGCTTATATTAATTCACAGTGATTTAAATAGTTCATGTACAAAGGCGAGCTTAACTCAAAAATGAGTTTTCTACCAGCAAACCATTGAGTGATTGAGACAATAGAGGGTAGGATCCAGTGCACAAATTTTACAATGCTACATTTTTAATCATACATAAATATACCTACATACATAAACATAAATATATATATATTATGTCATTGCGAAAGACGTCAAGAGAAGGGCTGTCGCGTAAGGAGTGTAGGAGAGAGTTCCAGAGACGCACTGCACTAACAGAGAAGGATCCACCATAGCGGCTGGAAGTGTGACGCGGAGTACAAAGGAGAAGAGAAGTGGCAGTATGACATGGTTTACCTCTCGGGACGAGGTACTCAAAGCGTTCACGAAGGTATTGAGGAGAATTAGGAGTGTGCAGGATAGTAAAGAGAAGGGATAGGATTTAGCTTTAGCTTAAACGCCTCGACGTGCCCCCGACGCCGAACCACAAATTCGCCGTACTTTTTGTCACATATTTATCAGTTTTGTGCGTACAGGGCTTTCTTGTATGTATACGTGACAATGGCTTTCAAAAGGTAAAACTTATCAACTTTTTTGTGTCTAATTTAATGTCGCATTTACGTAACAGTTCTGGAATCTAGACCAAGGTCTTTGTTCATGGATAAATTGGAATTAGTACTTACTCCGAGTTGTAACTGAGAAGCATCGTTTACTATACGTATAGTTATCACTGGAGGAAGCATGTCAATACGGAGTTTTATAAATTAAGGCTGTCGCCGAACTGAAGGCCTATTCTCAACAATCAATGTCAAAGACTTATCAAAATGTAGGGAAAGAAGAGATATTTTTGCTAATTTGCAACTGAGATGCGAATGCGGATGCTCCTTAAAAACACGAGAATTTCCCTTCAGATTTATGCCCGTTTTAAAAAAACAAACGATACGTCATATTTTGAGCGATAAATGGATGTAGCATATCTTGTGTCATCTCATAACCTGAGGGCCTAGCTAGACTGAGTGACATCCTATCAGCAATAAGGACGTAGACGTGGGACGATACAGAATGATAGAATAATATTGTGATGTTCTATACGTACGTGTTGAGTATGGTCCAAGAATAAATAAAACAAATTCTTAAAATCAAATTATTTATTCATTCATCATTGCCAATTTCACTTTTGTTACTTTACGTGTAGCGGCGTTTCTAACATCAGGGCGACTTGTTGCACCGGTGGGACGAATGTGTATAACCTCAAATGTTTCGTTCGCATGTTCTTTGTCGTACTGTATTCTAGTATCGCACACGATCTGGTCGACCGGGTAGAACTCTGAAATTAACCGTATAAAATATTTTAAAAGATCAGGGGTAAATCTGTAAACTGTTGACTACTTGCTAAATAGAATTTTAATTTTCATTATCAAAGAAAAATGTTGGTCCTGAGTTGCTTAACAGATGCTAAACAGTACAAAATCTTTTTTAATAATTTATTATTTTTTATGCACAACTTTATGCACTAGTAAAAACACTGTACAAAGACGGACTTAATGCCTTAGAAGAAATAATAAGAGTTCAACTTTTTGTAATTCCGTTTTTTTATCTTACCAATTATATTATTTAAAAATGCAGTAATTATAAAAACACCCATTAAAAAAATTATTTTCAAAAATAAATCATTTTTATGTATGATACTTTTATAACAATCTATTAAACAACATTCTATCGAAAATACGGTTGTGAATTGCGTTTCAGAAGTACCTCATTAATTGGTCATAAAAGTAAATAACATCAAAAAAAAAATATTAAAGAAAAAGAATTGGTAAAGGTACTAACTTCTGTCATTCTTGCAGTTAGTTCTATACAGGGTGCACATATCTTCAAACTCAACCAACCAGGGAGTATCTTGGTCAAAACCACACACTTTTGAACCCCCTGGGGTGCAAATCTTGAGCTTGTAGCAGTAGAACTGGGTCTCGTGATCGGCCGTCAAATCCTCGTCTGACTACGGAACACCGACGATTTAACGCACAAAAAGCCATTCCATTGTTTTATTTAAATTAAAAACCATCCTACTAATGTGCACTAACCAAATTAAAAAAAAATGTAACCATTGAGAATCAGTAATAAAACGACTTTGATTTTTTTTTAAATCACGTCTCAGGAGCTGAACAGATTTGCATGGAAAAAATCACATTTTTCTTGGGTATTTATTTTTTATTTATTTACAGACAAATCATGCAAACACAAATATAATGGGACAGCTAAATGCAGAAAGGTAAACTTAACCCACAATTGAGCTCTTTTACAGCAAATCTCAGAGTTTTAAAAAGTTAGTTTTTGGATAGTAAATTGTGTCTTTAATATATAACAAATACCTAGAAAATTATTGGTGGACCAAGGTGATGAAAAACAGGCACTCGTGTTTGAAGAATTTGATGGCAACGGTATTTAAAATTATAGTATGTACTTACATCAATATTCATTTTACGACGGTGTGGTTTGGTTTCCCCCTGGTATGGAATTGCAAATAATGCTGCAAACAAATACATTAATTAATGAACAGTTAAAAAAAGTAAAAATCCAATTCATTTTCACCTTACCAAAAACTATGGAAATTACTATCGAATTCATTTTAAACGACTACGTCTCATACTTCAAACCAATAATTGAGTGTGATCAAATAAAATATTGCTTATTCCACGCTAATTGAAGTTTTAAAATTCAATTAAACATTTTTCAATTAATTATACCGATTTAAGCACACAGTAAATATAAATTTGTTAGGATAAGCTTTTTATTTCAAAATGTACGTTTCCGGTAGGACAGGCCTACCGGAAACGTACATTTTGAAATAAAAAGTAAACTATGTATGAGTGCTAAGAATCTGTAACGACGGCCGGTCTCAATAACGTATCTACCTTTAACCAGCTGTCAAATTAGCTACCAACAGTAGCTGAAACGTCATGTTTTAAAGGCAAACGTAGCTAATTTGGCAGTTAGTTAAAGGTTATTGAAACCGGCCGTTAGACACACGCGGTAATGTAATTTTTATCAGTGGATTTTCGTCTACGAATCAGTGGCCTAGTATCTTCTATTTCTGTTTGAATGCTCAAAAGAAAATTAACTTATCCGAGTCGGAAAGAAAATTAACCAATCCAAAAAATAACCAGCTCACTCCCCTCACTGCTGCATTTTACATTTTCACAAACTGACAAATAATTTTGTCTGATACAGTCTGGGCTTCCGTCTAACTCTAGAATTTGCATTTTTTGTTCGTATTGCCACATCAGGTTACTTGTTTGCCTTTTTTCTTGAATGCGACAAAGCTTACCTTATACGGTTCGTACACTTGTTTAAGGATGGGAAATCATCAAAGTACTTCTTCCGCTCTGGGTGGAGCGGAAGGGCGTGTCAGACTCTTACTGACTAAAACCCGTCCGTGTTCCTTCTAAAGCTCTTTGGTTACAGGGCCGCGGTGACTCTTTCGAACGAATTCCGCAACCTTAGGTTCTACCTTACCACGCAGAATTGGCTACCTACAGAAAATAACAATGAAGTCATATCCCAGGCGTTTTATGGGCGTTGGTGTTTTTTAAACTGTTGCCAAAAACTGCAACGTTAACGTCGTGTTAACGCAACTTTAACGTTTGCCACTAGAGGCTCGCGACGTCGGAGAAACGCCAACGCTCGTAAAAAGCCAGTGGGATAGCGGCCTTACATACACTCTTGCCTTTTCACTATGGGATTGGCAAACACAACAGAACGCCACCTACTACGATGTAACATTATCTTTTAACCACCGCTGGTAGTTACTGCAAAGTATGACCTGAGTGCCAATTCGCAAAAATTTATGGATTTTGAAGCTTTTTTGACAGATTGCCACGGAGATGCGAATGCGACCGTTGCTTAATAAAAAAATGACAAGGGGTGTAAAGTTACCTTCACGTTCACAGCTATGCGCGCCATCTATTAACTGTATTCTTAAATTTAAGACAATAATTCACATAGGACGTACTAGATGTCTCTACTAAACGACTTGGACTTCATAGTTGTAGAAAATTGCTAATTTTACTAATTTATTTTCATTGTTTTAGCTTAAATTTAAAGACATAAATAATGGACTTATTTTTTTTATTAGTTCATAAACTTTACAAATTTTAAAATGCGATATTGTCAAAAGAAAATGGCTGATATATACGTTTTGCAATTTTCGTTGCGTGTACGCTGAATTGTTTTTGTGTTGCTTATGCTGTTTTCTTTGCTACTAATACGTTCAGTTGAAGAACTGCTCTTCCATAAAAGCTTGAAGAGTCCATCATCAGATTCGTCAGTCCGTCCTTGCGGTGTATATGTGCGATATTTGGACGCTATTAGTTAAGTGTTGCGGTATTGGACGCTATTAGACTATGCCTTCTACGAGACGAGTGTTGATTGATTAAAGATTGATTAAAATTCATGTGCAGCGCTTTTTATTTTCAAACTACTGTAAAATTAATTTCACACTACCAAATATGGTTTTAAATAAATCAGTCTATAACTATAGGAAATATTAGCAAAAACGACCAAATGAAAAAAAAAGAATTAAAATACAGATAGCGCTACTCGTGACAAGTTGGCATTAAAATCCTGTGAGATGGCACTCTATACCAGTATTATAGTAGTACCTACTCTGTGAAAAACGAATAGAATTGACCCTCTGAATTTAACCTAGTTCAAACTTAGTGTAAACAAGAATCTAGAGATGGCGCCACCTGTTCCCTTAAAACCTCTTGAGGTATTCGTTCCCCACATTACTGGCCGTGTTTACATTTTTTTCTTTCTCTTTACCTTTTAATTTATATGCGGTCAGTATTTTTTTAATGTATTTATGATCAGTTATTTATTAATATAGGACCTATATAGTATAGTAACGTCTAAAAGTGTATGTAAATGTGGTACCAATTCCTCATGCCATCATGTAGAGGCCCTTTTCGTCGAATACTTTTCAAACATAAAAGACATTGGGACACAAGCGTTGGAAATTAGAATAAAAAAAATGTAGAGCTCTTAAGTTTAGTATCTTGAAGAAAAATTTTGACATCAATAGAAAATATAGCTATTCGCCTCAATTGTCATTTTTTTCTCAGAAACTGAGGTTAAGCCTTTTATTTTTGGTCAGATAACTTCTACCTGAGGAATAAAAATTAAAGTTTGACAGCTAAAAATAAAAAATAAAAACAAAAAATATGCCTATTGTATTGGTTATTGGTGTCATGCGCGTTAACAATTCGACATTTAAAAAAAATGGGAATACTTTAATTATTCCACTTAATCTAAGATAACAATAAGTGGGGCAAACATAGATCTATAAAAAGCTTTCAGCGGAATATTCCCTTAAACTAGAGCTTGTAGTTTAAAATTCATGATAATAATCCTTGTTCGATCCAGCTTGCCCCAGCCGTCCGCCCCATAGCGCTGCCTTAAAATGAGATCCTACCCCACAGGGGCTGCCCTTAGCGTGTAGTTACTTAGACTGTTGGTTTTTTAAAAAGCCCTGGTTAGAGGCTTTAATTCATATTAAGGCCACCACTGACTAGTTCGGTTAAGCAAACGACATCCTCTTAGGTTGCATCAGCTGCAAGAGGACACTCACAACAAAAAAAAAACCTTTAACTATTTCCGACTTTAAAACCCAGTCAGTATGACTAATAACTATCAAGAGTACACCTCAGGATAGGATCACCGTAAAGAAGCTACAGATGCAATACATATCTAATATCAATAGAGCTGGTATCTTTTACATCTGCCGATTTTTTCGTCTTACCGTTGACGTCCTCCATAAAACCAGGTGGTAAATTAGAATCTGTAGTAAACGGCAAACTATAATTAACCTTTTCCAATTCATCATCATCATGTATCTTAATAGCTGATGGCTGGGTTGACTTGATCTGTACTTCTATTTCACCGGTAAATTCTTCAGAAGATTGTTTATCAGACTCTCCACTTTGAAGGATAACAAGTGGTGGGAGTGTCTCTGTGGCTGTGTTATCAAATTTTGGATAGAGCCAAATTTTTTTAAGATCGACTGGTGTTGTTGTACGAGTCGGTTTGGTTTCCTTATTAGAAGTAGCAAACACTGGAGCCTCTGTAGTTATCGCTGTTAATGCGATTGTTGCCGCAGCGGTTGTTCTTTCTTTCATAGTTGTTGTAATAAGTTCTTCCGTAGTCCACTCGTTCACATAGTAAATGGATGCGGTTTTCATACATTTCATGTATCTCATTTTTAAGAAATCTGAAAAAAAATTACATGAGAGAGTTTTGCGTATCGAGGAATGATTACAAAGGTTTTGTATGTCTGTTTGTTGCCTTTTCATGTCCTAACCGCTGAACAAATTTACACGAAATTAGGACACGGATTTCCTAATCCACGTTATAGGATACATTTATATCCCAGGTGTATTTTCCATGTGCGAAATTTGTTCGAAAGAGTCACCGCGGCCCTGAAACGCAAGGGGCATTAGGCGGAACACGGATGAGTTTTAGTCAGTTTAAGTCTGACACTCCCTTCCGCTCCGCTCAGAGCGGAAGGAGTCATTTGACGATATTTTCCATTATCGACTGTCACGCGGACGAAGCCGGCAGAAGATAGTCTTAGGTAAACAACACAACTTTGTCAGAAGTCTCCAAGGAACTGGAACACAAAAATGGTAGTTACATCCAAGAGCAAGGAGTCTTGCTAATCATCAGGCATCTTCATCATTTTGTCTACAGCAGTCGTCTGCTGGACTCATGGACCTCTCTTAATTGCACACCATTCATCTAGAGTATACCCAGCTACTGGTCTAGATTCTAGACTGTCAGCTGGGTGTGAGGACCCAACCGCGGCTTCAACTAGCCTGAGAGCGTCCAAAGAGCGTCCCAAAATACGTATTCATATAATAGTCTCCACTTAAAAACAGGTCTCATCCATTTACGGTTCTATGCATGATTTATGTTGTTCCTAAGGTCTGGTTTTTCGGACGCCACAAACTGGCCCATAATTGGCCCGTTTAAACCTTAGCATGCTCGTCTCGCGATCGGCCATCTTCAGGAGCAGTCATATGCGCGAAACAATAAAAATACCGTGTTTATTGTTTGGTGAACGCATATAAGCAAACGCTCGGGCAGTCTTATCTTTACCTATTAATTTTAGCCTTGCTAATTCAGTCACCTGTCTGAATTTCCTCTGTCACCAACGTTTTCGAAAAGAATATTATTTTTAGTAAAAAAAAATCATACTAACGCGTATTTCCATCTGAGACACAGTTTACAGCTAACATAGTACAACGGTCTTTGAATTCTGCGACGACCCAATGATTCACGTCGACGCCACAAACTTTTCTACTATCCGGTGCACAATTACCCCATTCCTCGCAATAGTGTTTAGCGAGATTCTGTAATTGCAATTGTCATAATCAGGTGTGAAGTCTGTATCTACTCTCTTAACCCAAAAGCGTAATCCCAATGAGTCTATCCAAAAATTAGGACTAAATTACCGTTAATTGCAGCTGCAAAAGTCTGACAATATCACTCAACAAACACATTACACCTTCGTATTTTTAGGGTTCCGTACCTCAAAAGGAAAAAAAGGAACCTTTATGAGATCCACCTCTTGTCCGTCTGTCTGTCCGTGTGTTACCACCGATTCTCTCAGGAACGGATGGTCAACGAAAACTACCATATAAGTAGGTCAACGAAAACTACCATATAGGTTTTCGACCCAAAACCTATAGGGTACTTCCGGTTGACCAAGCATTGACAATTTTGGTTCAAAGTTAATTATTGTCTTACAGCACAATTTAGTAAGGGAAAATTCCGAAAAAAGTTGAAAATTAAAGGGTGTCCCCATACATACATAGTTGACGCCTGCCACCATTAAAACTGATACCAATTTTACTGTGGCGGTATAATGGGTTGGTACGGAACCCTCGGCGCACGAGTTCGATTTTTTTTTTGTAACATTTCAGTTACAATATAGTGCAGTTTATATAGGCAGTTGCTCCGTGTGAAATACTGGTTAAAAGCTCAAGTTAGATAACACTGGTAGCCGACCCGCACACAATGGGGTAAAGGCTCAGTAGATGCATTTTGTGTGATCATCATCGCTTTTCATCAAGTCAGATAGTGGTCAGATGCAAGCTAATCAAGTAAAAATGAAAAATAAATTGATAACTCACATAGTCTGTTTTCGCTTGATATAATGTTGCGAGAAATACTGAAAACTAATATATTTAATGGAAGTGTGTAGAGTGCTGCAAGCGGCATTGTATCGACTATCGCTATTGGTTCGGGAACTATAAGTTGCGGAAATTAATTTGGTTTGCGAAAAATTGTTGATTCAGTAAAACAAATAAAATGGGCTGCTAAAAGTGACAAATAAATATTCTAAGTGAGCTAATTAAAACTGAAGCTCATGAATAAAAATATTGAGTGGACGTCCACTCAACCCCTACAGTTAAACTAATTAAAAGAAGAGCGAGCGAAGCGAACTCGGTACCTTAGAGCACCCTTTTTTTAAGGATGGAAAATCATCAATGACATCTTCTCTCTTACTGACTAAAACCCATCCGTGTTCCTTCTAAAGCCCTTTGCGTTCCAGGGCCGCGGTGACTGTTTCGAACAAATTCCGCAACCCTGGCAGGAACCTTAGAGGGTGCTCTAAGGTTCCTGCCAGGGTTAACAGGAAAAGGTTAGATTTGAAGCGGACGTTCGTTCGCTCGCTCTGCTTGCTTAATCTAACCGTCATTACCTTCGTATCAGATGTGTCCTCTTAACCCTGACAGTTTTACTTGTGACAATTATGATTATTATATTATTCGTTGTTTAGATGAAGTGGTTTCCTCAACACTCAACCAAAATAATATGTGATAAGCGAAGTGACCCTTTAAGGCATTTTCAATAGTCGCTTTATTTTGCCGTGCCTTCTCTTTACGGCATGCTAGTAGGCGCCCTCTTTTAAGCCGTGAAACTTACCGTTCCCGAACCGATAGTGATACAATGCCGCTAACAGCACTCATTACTCGCTCAATATTAATGAAATGACTAATTAAAAAATAATAATACTGAAATTATAATGTTCTTTACCAAATACAGCTAAAAATTGTACAGAACTCATTGCAAACACTACTGTGGGAAAAACAATTAAACTAGGTATGTTTAATAAAACAACAAAATACTATTCACGCCTATTTAAGTTTTAATCTTCAATAATCTGTTTCCATACACTAGGTATTAAAGAACATTCATACATTACGCTTGCCGTGTAATCTGTAAATTAATTTAAAAACACTAATTAGTTGGATCAGACATTTCTCGAGTTTTTTTTAGAAAACAAATTTTTACTTTATTTGATAGTACAATCAGGCTATTCAGTATGCACACAGTTACTTTTTATGTAGGTAGGTACTCAAAGAATAATAATAATTTATTCATTATTTGTCAATGGTGTTTTTGAGCTCAATACTTGTTATTGTTCCTAAAAAATTGTTCAAATTATTAAGTTTAAGTAATGATGAGAATAATATGTTGTATCTTTAAACTTTTTATACCCGTATACCTAACTTAAAGACCGCAATCGGGAGTGTTCTTAGCTATGTTCGATGAAAATCGGTCCAAGATGGCCGCCGCCACAAAATGGCGGATTACATTATTATTTTTTTACCGCTAAAACTAAGTAAGTAATTACAACAATTTGCGCCAAGCGTCTCAAACTAAAAGATTGAAGAAGATTTTTTTTTATTCTTGCAACCACCGTGACTTCGCACGAGTTACCCGTAGCCCTGGCTGGAGGCTTTAATATTATATTAAGGCCACCACAGGCAAGCCCGGTTAAGCAGTCGACAACCTTATAGGTTGAACTGCGAGAAGCCACTCATAAAAAAAAACGATTTATCCGTGCAATATGCTCCCAGTGGAATGATTTTTTCGATTTCTTCAACGAACATCGTCATATTTCAGCCAATTTACACAAACGAATTATATGTAATCCTAAATATTTTCACAAATCACATACTCAACTGGTGAAAAACTTATCAAAATCCGTTTGGTTGCTTTTGAGTTTCCCGCGGCCATAGAGACAGACAGACAGACAGACAAGGCGGGGTGACCTTGTTTTATAAATGTACTTTGTGATTAATTCCCTTACAGATTGTCTTATTACATCTTACCTTGCTTAAGATGACAGTTGTGTTTAAACATTGTGCAAGAATTCGGGAATATTTTCCTTTGTTTTCGTCTGATATCAACTCCGCACACCTTCTCGCCATCGATATTATGGCAGTATTTCGAGCGCCAGCACCAGTGCTCGTTGATGACCTTCGCGTGACCAGGCTCGAATGGCGTCGGCTTCATATGCTTTTAACATAAAAAATATAATTTACAACAATTGAAGGCTATCTCAAGGAGGAGAAGCTGATGGAATAACAGCCGTACAGGAGACCTTCAAGTTTGAGCAACGCTTGCTGAGGTTGGTCTGTGATAGGGGACTATAATAACAAACCGAGACCATTCGATGCCTCGGAAAGCACGTTAAGCCGTTGGTCCCGGCTGTCATTTGTAGATATCTGGCAGTAGTATTTGGTAGTGTTGTGTTTGTGTGCGTTATTTCTGGCGGAATAAACGTATTTTCTTGCCAAGCTTCACCAGTCTTGCCAAGGAGCACCAAGTTACCCAGTTAGTGGGTTGTGGAGGTCTGGTAGGCAGCCACTGCACGTCAAATACTAGTATTCAGCTGAATCCAGTTTGACTGGAAGCCGACCCCAATATAGTTGAGAAAAGGGGAAAAGGTAGTGAAAGTTTTTCATAATGATGATTACATTGACCCCTTAAGAGGTATTGCGTTTATTCTGTTACACGTTGTATATGTAGGTAATTGGATAAAGGTCAGCAGATGATGTAGCCTAATTCTCGTACTTAAAATTGGCAGTGGCGTCGGCTCAAGCTAGCTGGTACTTTCAAAGTGATACTAACACTACAAAAACCCTCCCATTTTGTAACTCAGAAAATCAGTAACGCCTGGTCCCTCTCTGGGATTTTGCTCTTGTATAAATTCAAGTCGCAATATTTATTTATATAAACTTCATGAATAGGGGTGGGCCATTGAAGAGCTTAAGAGCTTAAGAGCTTTACGACGTACGGCATTTCATACGAACTTTCAAGTCCTTTTTTCGAAATGAAGGAACCTATTTTAATGAAATTTCATACGCACAAGCAGGATACATAGATCTAAAACCTTAGTAGAGGGAGAGTCATTTGATAATTTCCCATTCTTAAAAAAAAAACTTAAAGTACTACAAAACCTACATTTCATCAGTTGTGTTTAAGTCCCATGAAATCGGAGGCATAATGCCATTTATCGGGTACAAGTCCAAACTCTTACTAAGAAATACCAATTAGGCGCCCATCACAGGGTAGATTTTACTGTCAGTTTAGCGACACGGCTGTGATTGACGGATAACCTATCGTCTAATAAAGTGACTGAAGGTTGCATGAAATTGGTTGACGAAAATCTGGATATTTGAATAGTCATGACTTTTAGGTGAATGAGTCTGTTTTTTCTACGTTTATGAAATGGGTCCTTGTTATTTTTCGAATCTCGTATATCAGCCAATCGTTTCCATATTTAAGATTATTTTTAAGTTTAAAGTAATGTCAATTGCATTCCATCACTCACCATCAATCATTCGTCATTCATGACTTTCGGAATTGATTGACGTTTGCATGAGCCTGTAACGGATGCCTTAGAGAAACCCAATAGCATTGCGCTATACGCCACGTCAAGTTATGTTTCTGAGCTGTCATTCGTACATTCTATCTTAGAGATCACTTATTAATATACGAACTTTTATCCTGCACGTCTTTTACATCGTTCTCACATACTCAAGTATATTTTCACAGGAATGATGTCACCATAACTTTGTAAAAAATATTATTTTTAAAAGAGTGTCCGTGTAGTTTCTTTCACGTTCTTCTCCATAGAGATCTACGCTTTGGAACGTGCGAAGAACTTTATCTTTTTGACCGACCGACCTTGACAATTCAAAAGTGCCTGTAAATGGTCTAATTGAAATAAATAATTTGAGTCTTTGAGTCTTTGAAAGCCGAACAGACCAGCAAACGAGTCGTGGTCATTGAATATTCATTGGCTGCATTTGGTTAGGCGAGAAAGCTAACCAAAACATAGCTGTTGAGAAAAGGCGGCAGGCAGATGATGGGTTAAGAAGAATTTTTCCATTGCTAGATACTAAATAAAATACAGTTTTCAATAAACAAATATATATTTATTTACTTATGTAAACTCATCTTTGTCCAACGGTGGCAGTTCGTCACAGAACGTTGATGGAACTTTGATAAATGCTGAAATACACGATAACTATTTTTAATCAAAATACGAGTATAAAAAACTCTCCCGTGACTGAGTGACTGAGTGACTGCCAGACAACGCACAGCGGAAACTACTGGTCGTAGAAAGCTGAAATTTGGCATGTTGGTCCCTTGAGGAGTGTAGGCGAACACTAAGAGAGGATTTCCCGAAATTCTTATGGGAACGGGAAAAATCGGGATATTTGCGTACGAAGTCGCGGGCAAAAGCTAGTATAATAAACCTATAAAAATAAATGATTATAATTTAATAAACCTTCTCAAATGAAAATTATACCATCTAGACACGCGGCAGCGTGTCAAGCCAAGTTCATCGAAAAAGGAACTGGCGACGCAGCAGCCGTGTGTTACACGAACCATTTCGATCTACTTTTGCCCCTTAGAGTTTTCTATTGTCTAGTAAAAGAATCAATGGGTAAGGAGCTGTACTAAGAAGTACCAAGTCATCAAAAATCCGTTGTGAAAAAGGGATGGTTCTCTCTCTCTCTCTCTCGCTCCAGGACTCCGACGTTTGGCTCCCGAACTGGTGCGGGCCGGAGCTGCTTTCAATCGGCTTCTACCCAATCTAGGGGTCCAAATGCTTTACGCGGGGTCGTGCCGTCCATGGCCCTTTTTTGGGGCCCCGGTGTGGGCGCTTACGTTGAAACGGCGACCAGCCCCCCACCTGAAAGCGTCCCAGAGGGTCTTGGGCATTCGGCTGGCCCGAGGATACCGCACGGTCTCCGGGTAATGCTAGCGAAGGAAGAGGTGGGCCGCGTGCGGGAGAGGTAAACCTTACACCGCAACAGAAAAAGACGCCTCGAGCGTCAGGAGTCCACAGGGCGATTCTCGGACACCGTAGGTAGGGTATTGCCAAAATCGCGAAAAAATATCAACTGCCCCATAATTAATTTATATGCACATAATTATCTAAAAACAAATAACAATTTGAGGCTAGGGTAGGTTCAATATGATACCTTTAATATGACCTTAATATGACCTTTATCATAAGTAAAATGACCCCCATCAAGCTATGCTATTAATCCGTTACCTAAACGAAATTATATGGGTAAAAAAATAAACCTACTTTCATTATAATAACAGTTGTACTCGAAAATATCACACGAGTCCAGGAACCGCCTTGGAGTTTTATTTTTATCAATACCACACTTCTCAACGGCATCGTGGATGCATGTCTTCGCTCTGTAGCATATCTGAAATTGTCAGCGACTTTATTAATTACATCTTAATTGATTATTTTTGGAATCTTGGTGTAGTATCATTACCTGTATACTTTTTAAATTGTAGTTTTGTAAGGGTAATTCTGATTGTAAACCGAGTGTTAAGCTAACTTAGTGTAGCTTAGCTTATAGAACTGAGTTTTGCAGGCTGCTGGTTTTGTAAAAACTAATTCAGTTCTATGAGTTAATGTTATTTAATATAGCTGAGCTCATAGAGCCGAGGTAGTTTTGCAGGCTGCGGGCTATGTGACAAGTATGAAAAAATAACTCAGCTTTGCGAACTACAAGGGGTCTGTGCAAGGAAAGGTTTGCCACATATGCTACGAAATTCATTCGTTTGTCTGCCGGGCATTCGTGCGAAGCGTGGTGTGTGTCGCAGTAAATGCTCTTGGCGAGTCTAGTTAAGTTGCATATGAATTTGCATTTCAACTTGGAATCCATTGAAAAATATGTGCAAACAAGGTGTTGAAATAATTATATTTTTACCTATTTCTCCTCTCCTAAAAGAAGAGGTTAATACATTTCACAAGTACAAAAAAAAATCTACTTATCCATATTATTTAATTAACAATAGTTTTTGAATCAGTATCAGTCACCATACGCACCATACAAATTCAAATTAAGAAACACGAGCATTTTGCTAAAGAAGGAATTAGATAGTTTTTCATGCTGCGCTAAGCAAGATGCGAGAAGAGACTGATTAGTCGAATAGGAAACATTGGTCCCATCTAGTTTTTTTTTTTCTGTCTGGTATATTAAAAAGTGTTTGTGTAAACTTATTTACAAAAAATAATGAAATTCGTCTGTCGCCGAACTTGTTTGAAAGAGGCACCGCGGCCCTGGAACGCAAAGGGCTTAAGAAGGAACACGGGTGGATTCTAGTCAGTAAGCGGCTGGCCTGTTGGTCGAGTGGTTAGTCCCCTGAGTGCTAAACCGGAGGTCGCAGAGTCGATTCCCACCCAGGACAAATCTTTGTGTGATGAGCATGATCATTTTTTCTGTGTCTGGGTGTAATTTGTCTATAATACGTATGTATTTAGAAATATATAAGTATGTTTATCAGTTGTCTGGTTGCCATAACACAGGCTCTGCCTAGTTTGGGATCGGATGACCGTGTGTGAATTGTCCCAAGATATCATTAGATATTAAAAAGATATCAAAAGTGTGACACGCCCTTCCACTGTACCCATAGCTGAAGAAGTCAGTTCATGATATTTACTATATATACTTTTTTTTTTAAGTGTGGTAACACTTAAAAAAAAAAGTATTTCGCCTACTGACGATTTTATAAAGCAATAGTTTGGTCTCCAACGATTATCTAAAACTGGATTGTATGTAGGTAACAAAAAACCTATTCAGAAAGATCCGAATCAATCTGATAGAAGAGTTATAACTTCTTTTAACTTACTTTCGTAGTTTCAGCTTTCCAGACAAAAATCATCAATATAACCGTCACTGTAAAAAAATATTGCATTAACAATAATTGCAGGTAGCAGGTATTTTACGAACAATGTCGATCATTCGAATGGATACCTTATTACAATAACTAATGAACCATTAAAGTATTATATAAGTTACTTTAAATAGGTTATTAGTCATTGACATACATATACGTGAGATACCTATGACTTAATAGTCAGTTGAGAACAATTTAAAATTATCTATAAATTTTAATATCAGTCTCTTTCTCCTTTGATTTCTAGAAGGAACGCGATTATATCGCTTTGTCGTACATTACTTGGCTTCACATGCGAATCCGACTACCTAGCAGTTTTTGAACCAGTTATTTTGTACAGGGTTTTATTAGGTACTACATGGCCAATTATCTAGTCACATATTACAGGAATATCTGAGAAAAAATTTAAATGAAGACCATAAATAAGTTAGGTAGTAACACTTACCAATTGAAAACGTCATGAAATGCATTTTCAAGCGTGTTACGTTGAAGCAAAACTTCCAATGGGAAATACATAATGGAGCTGAACATATTTATTTTTATGAGTATTTCTTTTTATAGCTTTCTTATTTAAGTTTTATATTTTAAATATCAATGTAACAAAGACATAAAAAAACTATTTATAGCTTATAGACTACTAGCTCCAGTCAGTGGCTTTGTTTGAAAAAGTGGGTCCATAGCCATTTTGCGTTATAAATACCATCACGTGTCATAAGAGGCGACTAAAGGACTCACCAGAGTATGGGTTTCTCGCATTCTCTGTTTTTTTTTAATGATTTGCGATATATTTAGCGCAAATGAACGCTCTTTCCTTATTCATCTTCTTTCAAAGAAATTAAGAAGAAAGACATAGGTAGATATTTTATTCAAAGCACTGAACTAAACATAACCTAACCTGGCCTACGAAAAATTACACATACACAATACAAACATAAAAGCATGTAAAAAAATACGAGGAGAGGCGCTAACATGAAGCTGCATCCACCTCTGTATCAGGGACAGGTCCCACCGCTCGGGCAGCACCCTCAGGAGACTGTTCCAGCTGCTCCGTAGGCGACTTAATTTTGAAGCGCTCCGCTTCCTTATGATCGCGAAAAAATCATTTGTCGAAATCATCGATTTACCCCTGTGCCAAATTTGATCCACCTTTATAGACAGACAAAGTTACTTTCGAATTTATTAATATTTATATGGATTACTGCATTTATTTATTCGTTACTTTCTTATACCCAGGTACATAAGATGATCTGTAGTACTTTTACAGAATTTAAATGTAACTGTATAATTCTAAAATACTAAAATTTATATTATCAAGGAAGATTATTCTTATTAATAACAAAGAAGAATTATTATTTTAATATATGCGTCTGTATAAAAAACTGGTTCTTACTGCAGTACTTCTGGTATTATTTGTGCAGCAAATGGAAACCTTAAAAATATATGGTGTAAGTTTTTATGATTTGTTGCGGACTTTGTTCGAAAGAGTAAGAAACACGGATGGGTTTTAGTCAGTAAGAGTCTGACACGCCTTTCCGCTTCACCCAGAGCGGAAGAAGTCATTTGGTACTACATGAGACACGCACACCTCACATTGGTTTTTGATTTTCATGTCACATATTTTTTATGTCGTTGGTAGTTTGGCACTCACAGATTGCCATAAAATCTGTCTTTTTCTTTTTTTTAAATTGTTTTTTCATATTTGTATTTTCTACTATTATGATTTATGTAAGTGTACTTTTGTGTGTTGTGTTTTCTGTTCTTGTACCAAATAAATGTTTTATCTATCTATTTGATGATTTCCCATCCTTAAAAAAAACATTTATGATTTAAATCAGCTGCGTTTTAACATGAACAAATCAAAGGCAGTAAGTACCTAGGTAAAGGATCTTGGCAGGCAGCGTTCCGTAGTCTCTGCTTACCCAATGAGAAAAGGCGTGAAAGCATGTATATATACGTATATTTTTATTGTAGTTTCGCGGTCCACTGCCGAGCATGGAGTCCTGGATTCGATTCCCAGGTCGGGAAAATAGCGTCATTGGGTTTTTCCAATAGGAATTTCTCAGCGACAGCCCGGAGTTTGGAAGTTGATGTGACACCCCCGTGCCTCGGTAAGCACGTTAAGCCGTTGGTCCTGCGCCAGATCTCTCTCCGGTCGTGTCGGGTTGCCGTGTCATCGGAATATGAGAGTAATAATCGAAGAGAGAGTGCACTTGTGTTTGCGCACACACTTGTGCACTATAAAATGTCCCGCGCCGATGGCTAGTCTCGGTCTACATATATATAAGTCTGTCTCTGTACCTCCCATCTGCATATAACTTTGTAAATAAATAAAATTCTATCTAATGTCTAGGACTACATATATATAAGTCTGTCTCTGTACCTCCCATCTGCATATAACTTTGTAAATAAATAAAATTCTATCTAATGTCTAGGACTACATATATATAAGTCTGTCTCTGTACCTCCCATCTGCATATAACTTTGTAAATAAATAAAATTCATCGTACGCTCTCTGCATAACATTCAAAGCGATGTCTGCACACAGTTCTACTTGGCATCTCGAGCTGTTGGAGCTAAAGTACTGTAACAGACAGCAACCATTAGAACTACTTCATGTTTCACTAGTTTTCAAATCGTCGTATCAATTTATCTTTTAAAGGGGTTAGAATATTTTATATAGGAGCTCGTATAGCCGCCTGCCGCCATTTTGATTTCTTATCAAAATTGCGGCGCGCTATGAAACAGGTATAGGTAAAAACATGTTTTAATATGATGTCCTAAAATGTCACATTGCCGAGATATTTGGAGGTAAAGTGGGCAAGTGAAAACAATAACTATCATAGATAGAATTCATTAAAAGAACTAAACCCGCTAAGTATATCAATATCAGTATTTCACACATTATTTTTTTTTTACAGTTTATAGGTTTCCGTTATATCCCTACCTCGGTAAAATCAAGAAAATATAGTTATAATTATGAAAAACGTAGTCATACACTAACCGTTTTAAATCGAAAGAAAAGCTTTATTTCGGTTTTATACGGTTTTTTTTCGTTTTAAACGGATTTGTTTAATTTGTTTTAAACCGGCCTTACATCTGTAGCCCAGAGACATCTGGCTAAGAAAAATATTTTACATATACTGCTTCTGCCAACGACTTCACCTGCGTCAATGTCGGAAATGATCCCAAAATAACATAGTCCCGGAATGAAAAGACTATTTGCTAGCCCAGACTATAATCTATATTTATGCCTAATTTCCATTAGATACGTTTAGCCGTTCTAGCGTGATTAAGAAACAAACTTCTAACCAAACAAACATGCATTTTCAGTCATGCTTAATAGCGGTGGTTTGTCAGCATTCGAAGATACGACGCTGCGGCGTTCTCCTAGCCACAGGAGAAGTACGATGGTTTTTGGATAAATGTGATATGTTAGAGTTCAACTGCGAATACAGAACGCGTAAGTATTCATAATATGCATTCTGAAACGTCTTCGTGTCTCATAAATAACGTTTGTTTTTGTTTGTTTACTAACGTAATTTATGTCTAGGGGACTGGGGTCAATAGAAACAAGGGTCAAATGAAACAATTTATTTAAACTTTATGTGCAGTAGTGGGACATGGGTGGCAGTAGTGATCATGACTCAAAACCGGAGGCTCCCTGTAAAATATTTATACGCAACTACATCTGGTTAGTTTGTAAGCCGTCCCAACTTAGTTGATAAAATTCCAGGCAGATTGATCGAAGTATTCATCATAATTTTAAAAATAAAATTTAGTCTGAAAATGTAGCTATAGCTATCAAGAATATGCTTACGCCACAGTTTTGTCAAAAACACTAAAGGAACAATAAATTCAACCAGTTGAGAGTTGCCATTGAACGTGACAACGCTGCCATTATTTTGGGCACTTTTCCCGTTGACGTGGACGATGTGGACGAATTTTTCGATGCCGAGTTCTTCACTTTTTGTCCCACTTGTATAAAAATTAAACAAATAGTCTCTCTGTATCCGTAAATTAAATAACTATCTATAATTGTTTTTTTTTTGCCAAAAAAAATTGTAAGAATACAATGTACCTACCTAACAATAAAAAAATCTCATGTAAGTCTTTTTTACTGTTTCAGGTTTCCTGAACACGAGAAAAAAACACTGCGCGCATGTACCACCACTCTGATGTCACCACAATCCACATTGATTACTATTCCGATTTAGCTTCTTTCAATTAAAATAAAAATGTCATATACCATTTTTTTTTATACCTTAAATAACAAAATCCCATAAAACTAAACACGTGTTTGATTCAACCAAAGTACTATAATTTTGGACGACATGAATACACCACGGAGAAATCTGAAAAAAAACAGAGAGTAGATTAAAAACAAATATTATAAAAAATGCAAATCAAAATAATAAAACAAGAACAATTAAACCATATATCCGTGTCTTATGAAAAAAAAATTACAATTTCACTCGAAATTTTCGGCGTTTTCCTGTGACGTATATAAAGATTTAAAAGATGTCAATTTAAAGTCTAAAGACACTTACTGTATTTCCAATAACAGTTGACTCGCAGCAAATGGCAGAAGTTTTCAAATCTTCCGTAACCAAATTCATCATCAAAACCACAAACAGGGTCCTCGATCTTCTGGCAAAGTAAAGCCATTGGACACCAAGGATTTACTTTATTATCATCACTTTTTTGACTTGGACTGCGCACGGGATCATCTCCAAGTGATCGCCGTGATCCGGGCTGAAAAGATAGAAAATTTCATTTAATTCTTCCAAAACATTTTATGTCTTCTTTACTTGCCTATAAAATTTTGTAACACGAAATTATTACGAACACCTATTAAGAAAGGATTTTTACAAAATTTTCTATCTTTCAACCTTCAAGTTACTTTAGAAAAACACATATTTTCAAGAACACATGTTTATTTGTTAGCAGTACGACATTGTTCAGTAATTAAATGATAATCTCTTGAAGCAATTCAACCTACATATGATAATAAATCATGACTTTTTAATACCACTACTTCAAATAATTCTGTTTAAGATCACACTGCACTTGCCTGTAACAAAGGAAAGTTTGTGTTTTCTTCAATAAGAGGAGTTGGATCAGTATCAGTGTTATCCTTCAACAACAAATCTTTGGCTAGCTTGCCATACTTTGGAATATTCTTACCAAGTCTCAGTACTGGATTATCTTTAGCATTATCTTTAGAATTATCTCTATTATTATTGTGTCTACGTTTAACCTGAGGTGCTTCTTGAACTTCTGCTTTGGTAGGTAGTTGCGGTTTTTCAAGACCTTTGCTTAGATTTTCAATCAGTTTCTTTATCATGTCTCCACTGTTGTCCACTGCTTTAATTAAATGTTCTAGTGCTTGATTCTGATGCATAAGCTTTTCTTCTACAAAACTGTTAAAATTTTCCAAAGAATTTTCTTCGTTCTCCATTTCTCGATTATTTGCCTGTAAAGTGTGTTAAATATTGATTGTTTTATAGCGAACATTAAGGTATTAACAATTATTTTGTACTAGGGATGCTGGATTACTTACCGCTGGTCTTCCAATGGGTTTCACAACTCTATCATTTTCCAAGGAATCAATTTTTGCCTCGTTTGTATAAGCAGCCACAGCCAGGACTCCAAAAGCTAGGAACAGAAATATAAGAAACAGTTACAATTCAGCCAGTCTTTATCATACCTACTAAGTCGCTTATTATTACCAGAGGTCGGAATTATTGCATCGAAATGTTGATATTAATATGGATCTTCCCGGGATTTCTAATAGACAATCCCGTGTGGCCAACAATATTACAAATTAATAATAATATTTTTTTTTATTCTCACAAGCTATGTTATGCGAACTACAAATGTGGCAACATGGCGCGTGTGCGCATTGGAATTTTGCAACTTCGGATATCCGATGTCGTTGATGTGAATTTGGCAACGTCTCGCGTAACCACTGCACGCGAGACGTTGCCAATTTATTTTTTTATTTTCTTTGTGTAAAAGTAAATAAATTTATTATTTCTTAAATCACGGGATTTTTCTGCTCTTTAAAATTAATCTCGGGATTTGAGGCATATCCACTTTATTCTATCGCTGTATAAAAACAGTGTTAGTACATAAATAACTCTACCTAATTCCGACCTCTGATTATTACATATAATAAATTAATATAGGCATTTTCTATCAGTGAAAGGTGTTTTTAAAACCGATTTCTACTAAAGATTACCACGAGGTAATCTTTAGTAGAAATCGGTAAATCGGTAAAGCATACGAATGCTTGCACTTCACTTGGCGTATTTGGCCACATATGCCAAGTGAAGCACCAGCATTACAAATATGTTGGTCCTCCTTTCTAACAACTCTATACCATAAATAGGTAGGTGTGGAATTCACAGTTCAAATCAAACGAATAATTTAACAGAGAGAAAACAAGCAGTCTCAGGAAGAGGAACCACCTTCCCAAATTAAGTCCCAATCAGTATGTAACATCATTAAAAATCTTTATAAATACAAACTCAATTGCATTCAAAGAATTTGGTTCTCCCGTCCCCTAATTGATTGGCAGTATACAAAGCTGTCTCACCGATAAGCAAGGGTCTCATGATGCCTACTTGAGCTCTGGGCCGCTACAAGTAGGTCGATTGTGGTGCTTACTCCACTTATAGTGTTGGTAATTGACAACCAGAAGCAATTGATTTTGATACTTGCTATTTTTATTGAATGCGGAGGGATTAGGAACTAACTTTTAGTGTGAATGTGGATTCAAATTTAGATTGCGGACAGTGTAAAAGATGATTTGGCTAGAAAAATACTGTCTATGAGTAAAGTATGTAAAAAACCATCTTGTGCTTTAAATAAGTTGGAAAAGAGCTAGAGAACGATTCTGCTTTTTTATTTTGGAGACAAATACATCTAAATATTGTTCGTAAAATAATGTTATTTTTTTTCTCAAGAATTTATTTATTTATTTAAACTTTATGTACAATAGTGGTACATGGGCGGACTTAATGCATCAAGGCAATTATAGATGGATTAGCTAATACTTTGTAACAGCTTGCCATTGCGTTTGTGGTCGAGTTCATATAAGAATTAAATCAAATTGAGTTACGTGAAAACTTGACCAGCTGAAAATTCAAGACGTAAAATGTTTACACACCTATTTCATAGCATACCTTTATCAATACTAAAACAAAACCAAGACAAGTAGAATGCCAATTCACGTAAGTACCTATTTAGAAAGCTTATTCAAGTGGCAATTATTATCATTTCAGCGACAATATTAAATGTTTTTATATTGTCGCTGTTTTCAAAATTAGAAGTGTCGCGTTTGCATCGTAGTTGCAAACTTTTGACAGTTTGCAACTACGATGCAAACGCGAACGATTCTTAGGCACCCATCACACGCTTATGCAGACGTCACTCAATTTCAAAAGTGATGGAATTCAATCGAAATTAGACGCTCATTCTTAACCTTTTGAACGCCAGAGCATAAACGCGTCGGCGTTCCCTCGACGCCAAGCCACAGATTCGCCGTACTTTTTGTCACATATTTGTGACGTTTGGCGTACAGGGCACGCACTTGCTTGTCATGTATACGTGACAATGACGTTCAAAAGGTTAAATACGCGACGATAGATTATTGGCTGATATACGGGATTTGAAAAAGGACAAGGACTGAACTATTACCCATTCCATAAACATATATAAAAACAGACCCTTCCATAAACACAAGTATTTAAAAACAGACCCATTCATTTAAAAGTCGTGACTAATGTACAAATCCAGATTTTCGTCAAACAATTTCATGCAACTCAGTCACTGCATTACACGATAGATTATCCGTCAGTCACAGCCTTGACTGTGGTTGAACTGACAGCAAAACCTTCCGTGTAATGGGCGCCTTACAAATACGAGAATCGCCTCTCAGTTTGCTTGTACCGTGTAAACAGCCCATTTCGAATACAGACAGGATATTCCTTAAGTTAAGCCCATTACCAGCAATTACCTTCATCTCGTTACGTTGATTGCATCCTCTATAAATGTTTAACATTCACTACTACGCAAATTAAATCGATTTCTGTTTATTTAAAGGTCACTTGTATCGAGAAGCTGTAATTCACTTTAATTGTGTGGGTATTTAAGTTACCAACTTGCGATAATACACTATTTAGAAACTAGAATAATATTTTAGTTTAAATAATTGGATTCTGGGATTAAATTATAAGCTGCCACGTCATTTTAGTAAAATATTGCTTAATTGGTATTTGAATACTCCTACTTATTCAATTGACTGCCTGCGAATGTCGTTAACATTATGTTTTATTTCAGAAAATACAAGTTGCAGTTTTTTCAATACTTAAATCGTCTTGAATATGGTATTGTATTTTAAACACAACGCATAGGTATTGCTGTAAAGTGATTGGCCATTTCCATAATTTAAAATAAACCGCCCAAGTGCGAGTCGGACTCGCGCACGAAGGGTTCCGTACCATTACCTATCTATAAAAACGGCAAAAAAATTATGCCTGTTGTTTGGGAGTCCCCTTAAATAATTATTTTATTCTATTTTTAATTATTTGTTGTTATAGCGGCAACAGAAATACATCATCTGTGAACGTCCAACTATAACGGTTCATGAGATGCAGCCTGGTGACAGACGGACAGACAGACAGACGGATGGAATAGGGTCCCGTTTTACCCTTTGGGTACGTAACCCTAAAAAGAAGAAAAGGAAATAAAAACAAAAACTACATTAAAGTTCTTAATACTGAAACCAAATTATTACCAATAAATAACGCTTTCTTTTTAAACGATCAAGAACGTTAGCCATACTTCACCTCTTCAATATGATTTACAGTTATTAGGCATGTTCTGATTGAATTAGGGACGTTGATACGCCTTTCTTACATTCAATTACACTAGGTGATACATTACTAAGCCATATCACATTCTTCACGCCAATAATAATTCGTTATTTAATCACAGTAAATTTTTGTACAGTATCACCTAATTTGGGAGGCCTGGACCTATAACATAGGTATTTGAAGCATGTACTGTACTTTATGGACTGGTTTTTATTGCATTATGTGGTGGAGATATAAATAAACGCTATTTGTCATTATTATTCTCTTTATTTATTTTCCTTACATACTAATTTACATTTTTAAATATTTCTTAAAAAAAACCATTTAAAAATATAATAAAATATTATTACATATTATTATTCAATAACCAAATTATACAGACAGGCTTAATATTGTGTAGGATGTTTTTAAAAAGTTTACTCTAGTGATAAGACCGCCCATTGTGTCACCCAATGTAATGTTTTATTCATCTACTAGCTTTTGCTCGTGTCTTCGTCCACTTCGATTAGTTATTTGGGGCAGCCATTTTTATTTTTAATGTACTATTTTTTTTAATGCGAGAACATATTACGTTCTTTTATTTTTTAACAAGTGCCGAAATACAAAGGTTCATGGTCTCCACCCCCCCTTTTCACCCCCTTTTAAAGGATGATTTCTGGGATAAAAACCATCCTATGTGCTCCCGGGACTCAAACGACCTCTATACCAAAATTTCATCTAAATCGATAACAGACAGACACACTTTCGCATTTATAATATTCGTGTGGATATTTATCATTCATTTCATTTGCATTTGACACCTGTTCACACCACCCATCCTACTAGCGTCCATGAGGAACAAACTAGCTAACAAATAATTTATTGCTCAAGATAATATATGTGCAGGGAGACCATACAGCATACAGGGTATTAAAAAAAGGTGTACCAGGTGCTGACCAGGAATGCGCGTCAGCTGCCTGCTGGTGGTAAGGATATCCGTAGTTGCTGTGGGTACTGGCTGGTTGTATGACTCACTGCTCGAAAGCTTGAGGTCAGGATGAGGAGTGATGATGACGTCACGCTGAAGTGGTTACACGAAGGCTGCGCTGACGTTCAATGTCGAGGGTCACCAGTATAGAGGTATGCGGTACAGAGAGTAAAGTCACGCATACCCCCACTGGAGAGTGGGAGGATCCTCCGAACCAGACGGTTGTTGTGTCTAGTGGGCATCTGCCCAATAGTTGATATTCGGACTGTTGTATATGTTCAAATCGCATGGAGAACTTTGCTTGCGCGATGCAGGATTTCGATGTTAGTTCGTCGTAGATGGCGCTGCGGTTCTTTTTGTTGCCGTACAAATTTCGCTTCTTAGTTTTTCATGTGGCGGCATTGACCGCCGCCGATTGACTGCTGCTTTACCTTGGCATCTATATCTTCTATAAATATAACATTATATAACTAAAAATGTAACGGATCGTTGTCTGTACATGGAAGATATATGAGAAAAAATATTATTGGGACCTTTATCAACGCAAATGGCACCCAAAACAATGATTGTTAGAGGTTTTGTCTGTTTGTCTGTGCGTTTGTGCACGCTAATCTCAGAAACGGCTTATCCGATTTAAATGTGGTTTTCACTAATACACTGTGGGAAGCTTCACATTTAGTATTTGTTTCATGTCAATCGGTTCATAAATAATTAAGTTATGCGAATTTAAAGAATCACGTCGAACATTTGTTAAACTATCTATATCTATCTATTCTTTCTCTGTTCAGTAGCATGGACTGAAACTTTACTTAACTTCTTAATCTTAAAATAAAAATGTCTGCCCCAAGTAACTATTCCACGCGGACGAAGTCGCGGGCAAAAGCTAGTATTTTATAAACTACTTCTGCCCATGTAAATGGACCACTTTCTTCAAGAAAGTCTTAATAAAATTCGGCAAATAGTCCGCCACAGAACATGTCAAAAAATTGAAGGTTCGTTACAAAGAAAAAGAAGCTGTCAACCAAATAAAGGCGTCTGATTTTTTTAGTTTTGTCTAATACTAAGACATCAAAATATTATATTTTGTAAATGAGTGAAAATGCTCTTACAAAAGAACGTGGGCGTTTAAATTAACACATTAATTTGAATATTAAAAAAACATAACATATTTGTACGAATGCCTTTTCAGAGAGTTGTTGACTCAGTCGATTTTCTCAGAAACCGTACACCAGGGCTTTAACCACCAGCAGTGCGATACTGTACACATCTCCCGTGTAACCCGGTCGATTTTGTAAACATTTCGAAGTAAAGGCTTGGGTGAAGTGATCACAAAGCGAGCTGTCATTCCATTTTGATTACATGGATTGACAGCTCACTTCGTGATCACTTCACCCAAGCCTTCACTTCGACATGTAGCCGGTCGATTCTGTAAACATGTCGAAGTGAAGGCTTGGGTGAAGTTCTGCCGTGTAACCTTAGGTGAAGTGAACATGAAGTAAGCTGTCAAACCATACAAACAAGATGGAATTACAGTTCATGCTCACTCCACCCAAGTTTACACGGTGAGATGTACACAGAATATACTGGCGGAATAAGATAACCTATCGATTGATAGTCGCTTTTCCTGTATTATATAGGAAAAGCGCAAACAATCAGGAGTATATAAAGGTCTGGTTAGATTGGTACATAACACCCACGTGGGCGCCACTAATATTTATTTTTATTAATTAAAGTTTTATCTAAAGCATGTAAGGTCCATTATTATGTATTTTAATGTAAAAATCTTTAATTTTCTTTCCACTTGTGTTTGCAGATTCAATTGCAATTTCGTTTTTCTGCGGTTTGAAAGTACTTGACAAAGTAATTTGTTTCATGCATGAGCTCTCCTCTCATTGTTCTTCTTTTGAGTCAAGAAATTTAGTTTTTAGTATATATTAGTCAGGATTCTTTGAGTTTTAGTTGAAATATTCAAGAAAATTCTGGACTTAAATAATCGACATTAGTAACGTTTTTTTTCGTTCGTCTTCGAGCCTAAAACTGTAAAAAAAATCTAACACACACATTAACAGTGTAAGCTCTCATTTCATAGTTCTAATTAAAAATTAAATTATTCCTCTACCCAATCCACACTTAGGAAACCACAAAGTACACCATTCTCTTCAGATTGCGTTTTAATGAATCTACGCCTGCAGGTATTGTAGAAAACTCTTTCAGCTAAAATCTTTCCACTCAGGTGAAGCTAAAACTTCCCATTTTAATGCAGCCTCCGACTACAAAAGAAAGCAGGAAACACATGTGGGTCACTTCCGACGTAGCCAGATTAAATATGTATAGGTATGCACTGGGGCTAGTTGAAAATGTTGCCAGTATAAATAATGTCCGTGCAGGTTGTTTTGTCCAATTTTACACTGGGTACGTATTAATTGTTGATAAGCTTACTGTTTATTGTAAAGTACCTAACTTTACAAAAAACAGTGGTGCATTTTATTTATTGCAAATTGTATTTAATTTGACTAAATCGTTGGTTTGTCTAGTGTTGGACGTGAAAGAACCATCCCATCACTTCACGTGGGTTTTTTTTTTGTTTTTTAACCTTCAACAAAACAAAAAAAGAATTAGCCAAATCGGTCAAGCCGTTCTCAAGTTATAGCGTGACCAGGAGTATAATTATATAAATGAACCCCCATTTATATAATTATACTAGCGGTCCTGACAGATGTTGTCCTGTCCGAACGTTTGCTTTGTGTTGACGAAATATTATAGGAATCTAAACCATTCAAATCCCCACAACCACTCGAATCCCCTTGAACACACACAAAAAATGTCATCAACATCGGTCCAGCCGTATAGGAGGAGTTCAGTGACATACACACGTACATAAGAAATATATACATTAAGATATAATAGATTGAGTAAAATATCATAATTCATTTTTCAACATTTTAACACTGTTTCAGTGAAAGTAAAAATGCAACGTTGCATTAATACGTGTTTGGAAACCATGCGGATATATTCATTAAATTGGCAAACAATTTGATATTTAACCAAATATGAATAAGTTACGAAATATTAGTCTTCAAATGTAAATAAAATCACGTGAATTTCTTGAGTCATAGTATTTGTAAGATTCTTTTCTTAGAATTATATGTCTGACGTCAAAAGCTGACGTCGTCTGCAAACACCAGTCTGCCCCTAAACATTCAGACGATTTGTCAAAGGGCATGCGTCAGGTTTCTGCGAAAACTAACCCCAAAAATGTAGAAAGGTCATAGCTTATTGCTTTGTTAGAAAATATTATTTATTTAGTACCTACTCAACTGTAAGGGAAAGTACTGTATTTGTCGTCATAAGGACTTTATAACAAATCCATGTCATATCTACTCACTAGCTTCTGCTATTCGCCCGTCTGAATGACGGAATTAATTAATCCCAAGGGAAAATACTCCCGGGATAAGAAGAAAAAAGGTCTGTGTGTTATTTCAGACTGTAATCTATCTTTGTTTCAAATTTCATCCAAAACTGTTCAGCCGTTCTGGCGTTATTGAGTTACAAAAATCCATACAAACTTACGCATTCATAATAGTAAGAGGTGAAATAGGTACTGTTCTTACATACTCCGATTACAAAATACATAAAATACTAATTACGTAGGTATGTCATAACAATGTAATAACATCCTGTGAAATAATATTTATATTCACACTGAATTATTTGTTGAAATTGAGACCTAGGTCACATACATTCTCGCAATCGACATTGAAATCAAAAAAGTAAATGTTTGAAAACTTTGTTGTTTTATGAATATCCTCTATCAATTCGTAGTTCAAAAGAACCGTTCGGAAAAAATAAAGTAAAAAATGATAATTCTGAACTCAAGTCCTTCACTCTTGAAAAGGTTCTGCTGAGACATGTGACAACACTCTAGATGAACCCACAAACCAAGGTTCATCTAAAATGCTGTCACATAATATTTCAGGGCTAACGCCCTGACTCAGGATTTCTATTATCTAATTAAAATTGCCCTTTGTAACGCAACACAAACGGACGTATTACCTATGACTCGCACTGCAAGTTACTATCCCTACCTTGTTGCTATTCCACCAATTCGCACTAAACGTTTCCAAACGTCTTTTATAATGCACACAGCAAAGGAGTGGAACTCTCTGCCTGCGTCTGTGTTTCCGAACGCATACAACCCTAATCTCTTCAAAATTTAAGTGAACAGGCTTCTTCTGGGTAAGCTCGCTCCATCGTCGACTTTGTCTCTGTCATCTATGACCTAGACTAGAGTCAAGAACAAACCCATATTAAATAAAAAAAAACATTCGGTAAAAAATGAATACATAAATCTTACATTACATACATTGTTAAGTTGAAGATCCAAGTAGGCCGCTGCAAGCACAAGTTGGCTAAATAGGGCAGCATCGACCCGTCTCACAAACAGAGCTAGTGCAGAGTTTCTTGCCAAACTATACTATATCCTATACTATATCCTGGGACAACTCACACATGGTCATCCGATCCCAAACTAGGCAGAGCCTGTACTATGGCAACCAGACAACTGATAAACATACTTATATATTTCTAAATACATACATATTATAGACAAATTACACCCAGACACAGCACAAATGATCATGCTCATCACACAAAGATTTGTCCTGGGTGGGAATCGAACCCACGACCTCCGGTTAAGCAGTCAGGGTCACTAACCACTCGACCAACAGGATCGTCGAAACTATACCATACTTAAGTGTTAAATACGATTATTTCAAGAACCAACAATTTTTTTTTTTTTTAAGGATGGGTAATCATCAAATGACTTCTGCCGCTTTGGGTGGAGCGGAAGGGCGTGTCAAACTCTTACTGACTAAAGCCCATCCGTGTTCCTTCTAATGCCCTTTGCGTTCCAGGGCCGCGGTGACTCTTTCGAACAAATTCCGCAAAGCTTTTTTTTTTTTTTTTTAACTCGGGGGAAATCCTCATGGAAATCCTCCACCCTGGGGCGGGTGGAGGGGTCTGTCAGACTCTTACTGACTAAAACCACCCCGGTGTTCCATCTCCCACCTACGCCGGGGATCGCGGGAACGTATGCGACTTCCGCAATCTCCGGCTGAAATTCCGCAACCAACTACATAACAACAGAACATCACGACTATACTAACTGAATATTGAGGCCGAGGTGTATCTGTAACGTGTAATAATTTAACGCAAAACCTGAAAAGGATTCAATTTACTCATTAATTCGAACAACTTTTACTATGGGACCAACACTAAAATCACAAAAAAATTAACTGTCACTGCATTTTGTCGAGTTATGCTAACATTTTTCTTCGCGATTTTTCTGTAGATGTTGCTGATATTAACTGTTCATCAACTGATTCGACGATCTATTTACCAACCAATTGGGTAAGTAAATACCCACTTAAAACTTACCGCTAATTAAAATCATTACCTGCGTTTAAAAACCTTTTATTTTTATATTGTTTCGACCATGATCTAAAAACATACACTCTGATACAATCTTATGTAATTGTTATAATTCATATTATTACATAAATTCACTGTCATCGCTACTTTACTTACAGAAGTGTTACTATTTTTTTCTAGATTTCTAGCATTACGTATAATAAATATAATAAACTTGAATATTAATTATTATTATTAATTCGAGATCATTTATTTCCATCGCCACCAATTCAAGTATCGATTCTAGAACTGTGTAATTTAAGTTATTAACGGTCAGTTTCAATAATGACCTCTGACCGCTGAAACGTCATTTTGCCTTTCAAACATGATGTTTCAGCTACTGTTGGTATCTAATTTGACAGTTGGTTAAAGGTAGATACGTTATTGAGACCGGCTGGTCTCACAAATTGTCTTACAAATGATCACTTACGGCTGTAAGTGATCATTTGTAAGACAAGCAAATGAACAAAAAAATGAGTCGAATAACTTTGTCTTGTATGGCATAGAGCTTGTTTTTCCAAAATGTGATGATTATATTTAGTATAAAGCATGAAATCAATTTTAACGTTAAAGTTATGATTCACCAAGCACTTCAATTGAAGCTGGGAGGAGGATGAATGCCTCCTAAACTCCTAACTACGGATGTAAATTACTGAGATACTAAAGTGCAACGCAAGTTGAAGCGCAGGCTATCTACCAGATTCTCATCTCATTGCCATTCAGGTATGTACTTTCAGGATTTTAAGGTACAAAGCAGTAGGTAAATAATAGTTCTAGCAGTCATCGAATAATTCATCCTCATGGCAAATGCGAGTGACTACCTGCCTGTCTGTTTGTTACTTATTTACGTCTTAACTGCTGAACTGACTTTCATGAAAGTTGACACAAGGGTAGAACATTTCCTGGATTAGGAAATACGATCGACTACATATTTTTCCTTGGGATGTTTCCGGACATTCAGCAGACGCTAGTCTTAGTAGTAGGGATTATTGATTGCAGTTTGTTGTTATTAGATCGAATGACCCAAATGCCTCGTATTTATTCTCTAATCCCTTGGTGGCCTTTTACGACACGAAAGGGTTTGCCGAAAGAGACAGAATAGCAGGGTTATTTACTTTTATTTTATTTTTATTTTTATTTTATTTATTAAGGGATAATAAACAACTACAACATATATACCTAACACATAATTTTAACAAACTTACAGTAGTAATGTTGCAGTCCACTGCATTATCCGCAGATAAAACATGTTTAAAGATCAGTGTTCGGCACTAAACGATCATTAACAAAATTATCAAACATTTTGAAATAAATAAAATAAGTACTATAAAGCTAACTATAGTTACAAAACCAAATCAGATACATTAATTGTGCAATAAATAAATAATAATAGTAGAATTACAATTTTGATAAAAGTAGACAACTTCAATGCAATAAATCAATAATAATAAGATTAGAATTATGATAATTTTTTCATAACATTAGTTTTAAATTTATTTTTTGAGCATGCAAATAAATCAATATCAATGAAATTTGAATTATAGGATTCCAACATTCTATGAATAGGGCAGCGTAAACCAGAGTTCGTACGGCAAGAGCTTAGTGCGAACAGAGTTCGTGCACGCACCTGACGCACCTGAGCCGTACGGGGGACAGAATAACACAGCTTACTCGTTAGATCAATGGCATCAAAATGATTGTGAACAATATCACGAAGTAAATTGGCCTCCAGGTACTTGCGCCGGTTCTCCAAGCTGATAAGCTTGTACTTATCAAGAAGTTGGGAGTAAGACAGATAAGTCTTAGTCCCAAAACATCTGTAGCACATAGCACGGAGGAACTTGCGCTGGACCCTTTCGATTCCAACTACGTACTTTTGGTAGAAGGGGTTCCAAATAGGGACCGCATATTCCAGCTGAGAGCGAATGAGCGTCTTGTATAGATAGAGATAGGTTGAGGCACGCTTAAATTCTGTTGAAGATCTCATCACAAATCCGTACATTTTAAAAGCTCTATTGACTATGGCTTCGATATGCTGGTTCAAGGACAGTTTGCCATCAAAGAGAATACCTAGATCCTTCGCTATAGAAACATTACTTAAGGGGATACAGTTAAGGTTGTACTTGAAATTTAATATGGAATTATTCTTAGTAAAGTGTATATAGTTACACTTGGGGATGCTAAGATGCAGCTTATTGTCCTTACAGTAGGCAGTTAGTCTGTCTAGGTCCTCCTGAAATGACTGGCAATCGTCCAACGAACGTATTACATGAAACGCCTTTAACTTTACTTTATCCTAATTCTTAGTAATATGTCTTATTAATTCGAAAATGAGTTTGTTTAGTTGTTTGTTTGTTAAAGTTACACATCTAAATTGCTGAATCGATTTTGATATATTTTAGTATATATCATGTGGAAACGGTTATAGGCTTCTTTTTTGCGAATATCTGTACTATCCCAAGCGAAACCGAGGGCAAAATCAAGTGTTTTAGGGTTCCGAACATAACTAAAAGACGGAACCCTTATAGGATCACTCGGGTGTCTGTCTGTCACAGCCTATATTGCTCCGAACCTACCGGACCGATTCTGTTGAAATTTGGTACACATATTAACATTTGTAACCCAAACACGGAAGCGTTACGTATATATATATATTTTTTTAAGTATGGGGTTAATTGGTTTTTTGGGGGAAAAACTAGCAAATTAAAAAAAAATGTTTTTCAAACTGTACCGTGTGACATATGAAATGAAATGGCTGGTAAAGGTGTTTAATTCATTTTTCTCATAATTTTTAAATAAACCATTTTGTTATAAAATAAATTAAATGAAAAATCACCATTGGGGAATGGTGATTTTTATTTGTGATTAAAGTTGGTGATTATACCTAGTTAGTGTAAGAAGTCAATAGGTAGTGTACACTTATTTTATGTTTGATTGTCCTGTTCTTATTATGAGGTGTACAATAAAGTATATAATAAATAATAAATAGTGTAAAAAATGTAATAAGAATGACATTCGTTCGGAACCTTTGCACGCGAGTCCAGCTCGTACTTGGCCAGTTTTTATAAATGAGGCAAAATTAAACTTTGTAAAGTCAGATTGCATTTTGATACTTTAAATAGTTGGTAATTTCCTTTATTAACAGGATACTTTCAGCACGTGAAACTACTACAAACTTTAGGTACTACTAACAGTTTTCCGAAAACGGTTAGAAGTTTTGCTAACTAGTTTCCGCTACAGCGGCTGAAAAGTTTTCCCACAAATCAAGCTTAGAATATTTTCTACTCAATGTTTGCTATTGCAACAATCCAGTGTGTTTTTTGAGTCGGAACCGGTCGGATTATACATTTATTTTGTAAAAGTCCTTTTAATCAGTATTATCACTAAAACCAGGCTGGGTCGCTTATAAGCCAAATTGGTGAATTTAACGTTTATTTTAGCACTAACTGTGTTCCTTGGTTTCACCCGGCCGCGCCATTACCTATTCGCTTATCGTTTTAGGGTTCCAACTTCCGAACCTCTGTATGGAAAAACGAAACCCTCATTCGGTTTTCTGTCTGTCTGTCAATCTGTCTGTCGGTCGGTCTGTCTGTCACAGCCGATTTTCTCCGAATCTACTGGACCCATTCAGTTGAAATTTTGTACACATATAACATTCATGACGCAAACACGGACGCATAACCAAAATAAATAAATTTTCGAAATAAGAAGATTAAAAATTAAAAAAAAAAAGATTTTCCAACTGTACCGTGTGACCTATCAAATAGAAGGGCTCATTGTAAGGATCTCAAAGTATTTAATTTAATAAAAAAACCATTTCGAAGTTATTATAGAAAATAGACTTTTATAGAATTTATCATTCCTATTATTTTCGAAACTATGGTCTACAATATTTAGATAAAAATACAGATAATAAGTCTTTACCTATAGATTACAGGGAAACCCATTAGAAGTTTATGATTTAAAGTAACGTGTTAAAAAAAATATGATTCGTTCGGAACCTTTGCACGCGTGTCCGACTCGCACTTGGCCGGTTTTTCTATTTTTTTTTCTATTGGCTTGGCTTCTTAGAGTCGCAGCTTAATATTAAATATCCTTTTATATTACTCGATAGTAAAATTGAGCTGTCAATATTCTATAGAAAATCTAATATTGATCTCTCTGTCTCTCTTAAATCTTTTTCGAAAACATTCTTAACTATCTTTTAAGGTCGACTGGTAGATAATGCCTAAGGCATTAAGTCCACCTTTGTATAGTGTTTTTGTACTAGTGTATAAAGTTTTAATAAATAAAAATATAAAAAATCTTTTTAGACTTTTGCGCATTGCAAGTTTCATCACAATCGGTTAAATAATTTCCTAGTATCCTTCTTCCCTTATACATATATTTCCTTGTGAGTTTACTAGCAGTAAACACTCTTAACTAATTATAGTTTACCAACGTTTCAAACGCCTAGCTCAAAACATACCTCTCTACTAACCAGTAGGTATGTTTTGAGCGTGCACAGTGATCACGTGCTGCCGTGCACAGCGACGCTAAGGGGAGACCCCTTTACTGTCTCCCCAGGGATGTGCCCTAACAGGCGTTGCACAGAGGGGGTTCCGGAGTGGTCTTTTAAGAGGTAACGGGGCCCCTTCTATGTGCGGATGGTGATCACTGGGGTGGTTTTAGTGAGGTAAAAATCCCACACTCCCTGGTCTTTACCCCAGTCCAGGCGCCTTTTGAAGGTTTCCCCCCGAAAACAATAAAAAAAGGTATGTTTTCAACGTATTTATCAGAAGCGTTAATGTAAGTAACCATTTACATCCACGTTTCTGATAAATAGGAGTTTACAAACTACAACATTATTGGAACAAACGGGCGTATATTTACAAAATGCAGCCGCTTTCGAGGAAATTGCGGAAGTTTTGCTAAACTCTTAGACAATGGCGAATATTCTATAGTCTAGTTAGGTAAACACCTGCCTGTGCCACTCGTAGCGCATCCTTCGAGTGAATACGTTTTGAAGAAATAAAATGGCCTCTAGAATTGATTTTGGTAAGTTTTTTTGGTCTTTATTGAAGTTTATTTGCTCTAAGGTAAGTTAAAGTAGGTTACTACTTACCTATGAAATTCAGTTTTATTTTACGGGCCACTTTGTTAACCTTTGACCTATGTAAATCTTAATATTTGAGCCGTTATCCTTTTTCAAAATCAGTTATTTTTTTGGGTTTTGTTTCTTTTGTAATATTGCCATTAACCCAATAAAAAAAAATACGTTTTAGGAGTCTGTTGTCGTCGTCTACAATATAAACATGTTCAAGCTGTTACACTATATAAAAGTTCCATTGAATTTCCTTCAAAAACTGCAAACAAACACTGATCATTAATTTTGTGCAATTAATGGAAACCACGTTTCGTACAGATTGTTAAAAGTTGGTAAATCTCTCACCATACAGTGGCAGATTGCCAATTCTCGGGAGGCTGTAAAGCAGCTGGTCTTTCTTTGAAAAAAAAAATGTATGTTATAGTTCAAGCTCAAGCTTTAAACTATTTATTATGCTGAGCAAAACATGGCATTAATATTTAAAAATATGTTTATTTGTGTCTTTTTATTCACTTACTAGCTACGTCCCGCGTCTTCACCTTCGTGTAACAAGTACTTCCTCCTTTATAAATTATAGCCTATATAATATTCTGATGTATAAGCTATATTACTGTCAAGTTTCATCAAAATCCATTCAGTTGTTTTTGTGTGAAAAAGTAACAAACATCCATACATCTTCACCAAATTTTTAAGCAACGTTCGCTTACACATGTCAGTCAGTTCGCATTCGCAGCTGTCAAAAATGTATGGACAACGATGCGGATACAAAAGTTGCTTAAAAATAAGCAGAATTGGCACTCTTATCAGTTAGATGAAGGGCAACATTGACACATGAAGTTTTTTATCAGATAACGATTTTCACATGTCAAAAATGTTAGTGATTCAGCACAAAATATTTTGGTAGCACATGTCAGTCACCGACATCGTTTACAAAATCGTCCTCGCCGATGGGATCACTTTGCATATCCTTAATTCGTTGTTTACATATACTTTTAAATAATTGTATGATAACGATGTTAACTAAACCACAATTCATTTTGAATTTTCAGTTATCTGCCTGTTTTATTCAGTCTTAATAATGACGGAGGCCCACGGACCTCCCAAGGAGAGGGATAATGAAGACATCGCCATGGGGCGGAAGGTAAAAAGAGTAAATTTCAGCATTTTCTCAAATTTTCACGAGTACCTTTATCTATTGTAGTAAATAACCTGGGAGTCGTAAAACCTGGTCTTTATAGCCGCCTTTATTAATCATTTTAATACCAATTCTGCTAAATATTTAAGCTCAGTAGAGTAATCTTGCAAAGCCTACGCCAAAATTATGATGAAACAGATTTCAAGGTGGTTTCTAAAAGTAATCTGAAAAACTGTTATATGTTACCATATTATATAACATACTAAAATAGCCATTTAGGCACCCAGTTATATTTTGAGAAAAGACCAAAATGATTTATCATCATCTGCCTAACCTTTTCCCAATTATATTGGGGTCGGCTCCCAGTCAAAGCTGAATACCAGTGTTTTACGTGGAGCGGCTGACTAAAAATAATACCTACCAAAATGATTCCGATATGGGAAAGAAATAGTGCTATTCGTCTTGCTAAAGCCATCATGATGCAGTTGACACTCCTTGTAGAGATGGGTAGGTATATTTTTTAACATTATGGTAGGCGCCAAATAAATTAGCAATAGCGGTCATTGACCCACCTCCTCCACATTTATTGACATACTTAATTTAAAAATCGGAAAGAAAGACATAAAGCTGTCCTGAATCGACAACTATCGTGATCCCTTACATTTTCTAGTAATGGAAATGAATCATAATTTATTTACAAAAAGGTCAATGTACTTTATTGCAAATTTATCTAGCTTCTACCATAGTCTTTTTACCAAAACTAGCCCTTCCCCATTAATTGGAGTTGGGTCTACTCATTTTGTCCACACTAAGTTAATCTGTCCTGGGTGGTGATCACTTTAGGCAATAGCCTGACAGATCTTTAGTAAACCTAATTTTACTGACAAAAGGTCTGTCTTTATATTTGTACACAAATTTGAAGGCTCTCTCTTTGAGAACTTGGATCACATGATCTAAAAGGTTGTCTTTTATCATGGAAATTTAAGGCGGTTTTTTGGTGATGGTTCGACTTCAAAGATAGATATTTAACTCAATATTCGAAAACGTATTATACACATAACATTAGTTATACATATTATCACTAAACAACATAAAGCTCCGAACTAAACTAACATAAGTTCCGCCCCCACTAACAAGAGCATGTGTTCGTAAACGGCTGTTCTGTAGGAACTAGTGCAAGTAGTGGGTAGTGCCACAGCGCGTTGTTACAGTTTGGCAAGCTGCCATAATGTCAAGTGAGAGCCATGTTAGGATACTGTTTAGTGATCGTACTATGGTGTTACAAGTTTGCTTGATCGCCTTTAATACATTAATAAAGACTTCGAGGATAATCAAATTATAATATGAATGTTTCCTGGATAAAAAATAATATTCTGTTTGGTATCTATACTAATGTACTAAAGTTGAAGAGGTTGTTTGTACGAACGCGCTTATCTCTGGAACTAGTAGTTGGATTTTGAAAATTCTTTTTGTATATGATAGCCACATTCATGCGGAAAGTTAAGAGCGTTAACGTCGATTTTGGCTGTTCGACCCAAAAAGCGTACTTTTCAAACCATTATATCTCCACATAAAACGTATCTAACGAAAGTGTGAATTACTAATTATTGTAGGAAATATTTCACTCTAAAAATGTAGGTGAGAACATTTTTACATTAATAGAGTATTTTGTGAATTCTAACCAGATAAACGAACAGTGTTTTTTAAATTCCCTTCACAGTGGTCATTTCGAAGCTTGAAATATCAGAAACCAGTCATAAAATTTACAAACAAACAAACTTATTTAATTGTTCATATCCTTGAGCAAAAACCTACCAGAGATTTTTTTGATTTTCAGCTCCTAACATAGATAAATCAAACAATAAACAAAGTGAAATTAACAAGAAAAAGCGGTTGCTAAATTCATTATTTACTCCAATAAATCTTACATAATTTTACAAAATAAAGATGTACTATAATAGAAGAATATCTTCTTTACAAAATACGAAACAGCATTCAGCTTATTTAATTAAATTAAATTAATTACAAGTTTTTTAAAACTACTATAAAACTGTAAGCATAAATCGTTTCAAATCAGTCCGCCGCGAGGCCTTTCAGAGAGTGGACGTATCGCTCGGTTCTCTACGCGTGACCTCTCCTGACCCTTGGCGTCGAGTGAGTTTATAGTGCGACCTAACGATCTTGGTTTGGTAAGTAAAATATTTATTTAGATGATTGACAACAATATTTTTCGAAACAAGAAAAATTGTTTCAGATGCCATGGGGAATAAAAACAAAAAAACAACACTAGTTGTATCGAGGAAAAAGAAGAAATTGAATTTAGAGGCTTTAACTAAAGCTAGGGCTAAAAGGTTGGCATAAAATAATATTTTATAATACTTAATTTGCTATAAATAAGGTCCTCGTTTATTAACTTTTTCCTTCTAGGGGAAGATTCTACTGCTCAGATACATTTATTTTTCTATGCGACCAACATCGAAATCGCAAAAAAATACTTCCTCAAACTAAACCGTCGATTATCTGATACCAGTTTTTCTACAAGCTTTTTAGGGTTTCGTACCCAAAGGGTAAATACTAAATACCCTATTATGTACTAAGACTCCACTGTCCGTCTGTCTGTCACCAGACTGTATCTCATGAACCGTGATAGACAGTTGAGCCGGTTTTTTAACTTGCGATGTTTGTAAAGTCCGGCCGCGTCAAATTTGCCAAAGATGTAAACAACAATAGCCGCTCAAATTTGAATAAAATCAATGTACATCGATTTTAAAGAATTTTTATTTTAAGTAATGTTTGTTTTCGTCTAGTTAGCTCGGAGATTTCAATGTTGGTTGTACACTAAAGTTGTTGCATATTAGCGGAAAAATCGATTCGTAGAACCTTAGAATATTTTATAGTCTGGTAGTTTTATGCTCCTGCTGGTACTAATATGACCATAGCACTCGCCTTCTATCAATTTGCTACGCTCGCGTTGACTGAGGCCTGGCTAACATGTATTACCGGCTTACGACTTTTATTTACTAATACTGGTTTATGGTTATTATCAGGCATTGTAAAGAAAAAACATTTGTTGAGAGCTCGGAAGATGTTGAAATCCAAAATGAAGTAAAGGTAAAGCATTAGTAGCAATACTGTACTTTTAACAATATTTCATTCATATTTTATGTATGGCATTGCATCTAATTTATTTTTTCAGGACTTAGCCTCGTCTTCCCAAACCAGCTTCAGCCCAGAAGCAGCCGCGTCATCCCAAAATATAGAAGCGTCTGAATTGGTAATATAACTCTCCGATTAATACATTAGCATCCGATAATTGAGAAATAAAAAAGGAGAAATCATTTTAGGATTACACCGACTTATGAAGTTATTTTACTGATTTTAATGGTTATAATTTTGAAAATAGATAATTCTTACGCCCGCGACTCATACTTTAATCAACATAATTATAACCTAACTAGTTGAAATTTTTCAAACTAAGAATTTTTCAAATCGGACCAGTAGTTCCTGAGATTAGCGCATTCAAGTAAACAAACAAACTCTTCAGCTTTATATATTAGTATAGAAGTATAGATACTAACTTCTTCATCTTCTTATCGTGTGGGCGCAGTAAGGTCTAACGACATACTAACTTGCAAATTGCAAAAAACGTAAGAAAAATTTGTTTTTCGCGGGCTACCGTGGAGCAACCACCTTAAAGATGCTTCTTTATCCTTACATAGTAAAAAACATTACATTAACATACAACAAATTGAATGATTATTTTTATTGTGTTCGGTATTGCCAGGACAAGGTTTCTATGAAAGAAAGTTGCTGGGGCGGGCCGCTATCATTATTATAAACAGCATTTTCTTTTGTAGCTTTTGCATTTAAATTAGGGATTTTCCTATTACTGATTTCTTTTTGTATTATAAACGTTAGCAACTGATTTTTTGAGGTTTGCCGATGTGTGCCACACACAAGCCGGTGATCTTTCAAAGCCAGTAAAGGATTTTTTTTTTAAATCTACATACAAGTGCTGTAATGGTTATGAATAAATAATACTTTGATATTGAAATGTTTTATTTTGAAATAAATCAGAATCCTAACTAATCCATACTAATTTTACCTATAAATGCGAATGTGTGTCTGTCTGTTACCTCTTCATGCTTAAGCCTCTGAACCGATATAGATGAAATTTGGTATAGAGATTTTTTGAGTCCCGGGAAAGGACGTAGGATAGTTTTTATCTCGATATTTCCGTGGGATAATTTCCAACTTCCACGCAGGTGAAGCCGCGGGCAAAAGCTAGTAGGTACTTTATAATTTGCTAGAGTATGATCGTGACTTTGAACAACTTCAAAATGTCTTTTTATCAAATGGTCAAATTTCTGTCAAAATTCGTTCAGTAGTTTTTGTGAAAGAGTAACAAATATCCATCCAAATATCCATTTCATTTCATTTCCATTCCATTTCGTTTTTTAATATCGTTGTAGGATTTTACATTTGTACTACATTTCCAACTTTTCTCCCGTGATTTGTACTATACTTTATAAAGGATCCAAAATTGTCTCTTTGTTTCGCAAGGTTGTAATAAAAATAAGAATAGTAAATAAAAATCAACTGACGATTAAATAAGTATCATTAAACATAACTCAACGGATCAACATGGGTTAGTTTGACTATAATGACAGAGAGCGCACTTACTGTACGCACACATACACGCGCGCATCTGTGTGAGTGCAAGAGCACTGCAAATTACCTAAACTTGGTGGAGCGGATTTGGCGTGAATGCTCGGCTATACGGGAACGGGAAAAACGGGATATGCGCGTACTTACAAAATCGCGGGCATAAGCTAGTGATAAATGTTTACAAAGATAAAGCGTATCAGGTGTTCAGGATTAGTGACTGGTAATGTCACTTCTTCTTAAAAAGTTTACGAAGGAGTGACGTCACGCGAAATTTCAACGCACTGTATCAACTTATAAATAAAAGAAAAATATGTATATCAAACTGTCCTACTGTTGGGCAAAGGCCTGCTTCCAATGTTCACAGTTTTATGCCTCTTCCTTTCAATTTGAAGGGAAGACATACAGAACGTGAAAAAATATACGTATGGGTAATTTAGCTGACGGAATGAATAAAATAATTATTTTTCAGGGAAATGCCTTATTGTCAACAACATTTACTTGTTTTATTGAATGGTCCGTAAGAAAAATCTTTTTCCATAATATTGGTTACAGTTTTGTGTACCTAAATATTTGTTGCGCTATGTTTACTCTGCAATAATTAGGTTACCAAAACACGTATCCTAAACATGAATAATGATTTATTATGTTTGTGGTTCTGAAATACAATACAGATTAGATATTTATACGCAGTAGGCAACTTTATATAGAACACACACCCCACTCTTGTGAACTTGTATCACTAATCTATTATGCTAGGATATACATGCGTTGTTTTTTTAAAAGTAAATACCAATAGGGTATTTGACTTAAAATCTAATTCGTCCGTCAGATAGATTTCCAAAAAATTTTGGACCCATATTTTTTCTTTTGTTACGTAAACAAAAAGTGAAGATGATACAGTGCGTTGAAAACTCGCGTGACGTCACTTACTAGCCCACTTTTTACTGGAAAGTGACGTTACAAGCCCCCACTCCTTCTCTTTGATGCATTTTATCCTCGTGATTTTTTATTTATTTGATAAAATAGAAAATACGTATCCAATATTTTTCCATAATCTAACTGACGGAATGAACAGAATCCTATTGTTTTAACCATTCCATAGCCATATACTCCTTTGTACTTTTTACATTTTATGCCATCATGTTTGTGTCTAACTAAAGCGACGTACTATCAGAATACCAATTAAATAATAAATGATATTTATTTTGCAAATAGGTTACAAGTACTTAACTCTTTTACAAGCCAATTTTTTTTTGGTAAAATAATCTAGATGAGGCCGGTGTTTCCTAGCTGACTACCCTGAGAAGAAACACCGAAAAAAACTCAGTGGTCATAGTCTCTTTTGAAATCCATACAATGGTCAAAAACATTTGAAAACCATGTAGGTTTAGCACCACGCATCAGATTCGAATTCTGTCAAAAAAGCCTATTGACAGATTACGAGTGGGATTCGAATGAACATTGTTTAAAAATTCTTAGAATAATTGGCCCTCTGAAATAATTATTTTAAAAGTCGAAAGTGTAAGTGATTGACCTCGTGACATAACGGTAGCGGAAAATTTATTTGTTTAAATTGTATGTACAATAGTGGTACATGGGCGGACTTAATGCATCAAGGCATTCTCAACGCAATACCTAGGGGTCATTATTCGATAACGATTTAAGTGTTGGCCCCATAATAAAAGTTGTTCATAATGATGAGTACAATTTCAATTTAATTTCAATTTATTTCAATTTATTTATTACCAATTTTACTGGACAAATTACATAGAAGTCTTAAATATATATCTTAATTCTAAGGATTACGAGCCTGAACTAGGAAAACCTGTGTTTCAGGCGAGAAGATCTAAAATAATTTAAAATTAACAAATAATCAAAAGGATTCTATAGTACAATGCAAATGTGTAAAAAATCTGTGATATAGACAGTTTACAACTTAACTTCTAGATAACTAACTAAACTAGGTCTAAAATTGTATAAATCGTACAGTTTTTTAAATAACAAGGTACTTAAACTAGGTCAAGAATTGTATAAAAACAAAATCACTTTAGCACAATCAGTAAATTCTCTGTATCATCATAGGACATTTTTTGAAGAGTTTCCATAAGAATTCTCTTACAGTTAACTTTATTCAGGCTATAAATGTTTGCTTTCGCATTCAATCTATTGTAGAGGAAAGGACCAAGAAACATATAAAATTTTGATGAGAAAGCATGTTTGGTATGGTTTTGAGGACAGACTAAATCTTTACGTCTTTTGTTAGTAAACTCCGTGCTATANCTTCTTCAAGTTTGTGTACATTTAATTTAGAGACTGTGCGAGAGGCCACATTAGGTAATTTACAATTAAGAATAAGTAGGTTAGCACTGTGGTCGGTTATTGCTGAATTAGTTACAAGGGTAAGTGCAGGGAAATTGGTCTTGAGCATCATATGATCCAAGCAGGAGCCACTTTGATGTGTAGGGAGCTTATGAGCGGGAAGCAAACCATGGAACGCGCATAGGTTCAGATACTCTTCAGCTGAAGCGTCTGCCCTTCCGGAAAGGATATTGCTATTAATATCTCCAGTTAAAATAATATTTTTGAAGGATGATAGGTTCTGCAAGGTTTCGTTTAGAGAGTTAGTAAAATTGTTTATATTCGTAAAAGAGGGAGATCGATATACAGCTAATATCGCAAATTCTGCTCCGATTTTAACTAACAATCTGCTACAGTCGTGCATGTTTGGTTCCACGACTGACACATTTAGATGATCTCTTGCATACACTATCACCCCATCGTTCTGATTGTAAATTGAGTTACTCTTATACATACAATACCCCGGGATTTGTGGTATGTTATATTGTTTAGCAAGCCAACATTCAGTTAGGACAATAATGTCACAATTTACGTCTAGACGTTTTAGAAAAATGCTAAAACTGTCGAAATTCTTAAAAACACTGCGAATGTTTTGGGTTAATATGGTTAATGCATTAGTATAAGAGGAGAGAAAGTGTTTGCACTGTTCAACGTCACAAACTTCCGATTGAGATACAGAGAAATTATCTATGTCACTAATTAGATTATTAATCATATCAAATGATTATTAAAAATAACAGTAAAGGCCAAAAAGAATCGTAATTTACGGCGCTCCTAGGCGCCTCCATAATCAATAGAGTTTATGTACCTATTTTCTGCCATAATTTTTGCCGGACAGTCCGGTGCACCTGTCTTATGATTGCTTGGCTTTTTGAAGTGCAAGCAAGTAGCGCATTTTGGTTCCTCTGTTTTTTTAGTGCATTCTTTGATGGAATGACCTACTTCACCACAATGGCCACACGTGTAGGTGGTCTCCCGACATGATTTAGCCGCATGTCCGTATTGCTGGCACTTATAACAACGTGTGACTAGGGTGAAGTCTCTCACAGGGCACAATGACCCCTTAAAAGGTATTGCGTTTATTCTGTTACACGTTAATACTAATAAAATACAATCCTATTTCACTTTGCTCTGCTTGTCAATCGTCATAGCTAAAAAATATCACAAACGTCTCATTTTCTCACACTGATGTTTTATCTACAGATGGGTCATAAATGGTGCAGCATGGCGAAGGTTTGCAACCACGACCGCGTGCCGATCTGCGGTCTGAGCCACGCTGGGGACATCATGGGCTTCAGGGACCTCTGCGATATGTTCGACTACAATTGTATTAGGAGGAGGAGTATGTATTAGTATACATTTCTTACTCTTAACCTTTTGAACGCCATTGTCACGTATACATGCACAGCAAGAGCGTGCTGATATATGACAAATGTCACAAATATGTGACAAAAGTACGGCGAATTTGTGGCATCGGGGGCATGCCGATGCGTTTATGCTCTGGTGTTCAAAAGGTTAAACGTTAACCAGTCAATCTTGGTCTCAGACACGCTGGAGTCATCATACGATTTAGGGACCTCTGCGATATGTTCGACTACAACTGTATTCGGAGGACGAGTTTGTATTTCAATACATTTATAATTTACTAACTTAATCAGGTCAACCTTTATCTCAGGTACCCTGTAGACGTCATGTGTTTCAGGAACCTCTGAGATATGTTCGACAACAATTGTATTAGGAGGAAGAGTATGTATAACAATAGTTTTCTTATCTTCTGCCTTCATCCTGTCAACCTTCTCAGTCTCACTAGAGCCATCATGGAGACAGACATCCTTGGTCTCAACCAGTTTGGATGATAGAAAGTCACTTTACTATTGGTCTAGGAGCGAGCTTTATATCTTAATTAAAAAACATCTTCAAGAACTACACTCATTGTAACTGCATTAAAAATAGAAAGGTTATACGAAACGTAACGCCTGTTAGTAAGACTTGGAGGAGCAGAGGCGTATGTTACACCTACATGAAGATAACTTGTTACCACTAACACGAACTACTGGGAATTTTCTAATAGGAACTCCCAACAAAATTTTCATCGTCCCACGTTTATCAAATAACGATGCAGGGATGCATTAAATAGCTTTATTAATAGATATAAACTTTAAGAAAAAAATCAAAAATAAAATGGTTTTTACAGTTTGGGAGATTTCAACGTTGACGAATCATCGTCATATTCCTGTCCATATCCCACGTTACTTGAGGTCCTCTGCTAAATTTCACAATATCAATCACTCATTTTTAGAGTTCTGTACCTCAGTCGGATAAAATAGAACCCTTTTAGGATCACTTTGTCTGTCAAGATCTTTTTTCACAGGAACGCGTAAAGGAATCAAGCTGAAATTAACTCCAAGTATTCAGAACAGCTATATACAAAAAAAAAATGCGAATACCAACTTATATTTTTGGTTGAAGAAATGACCGTGACGTACATTGATGTATCCGTAGGTAATGTGTAAAAAATCAAAACTCGATCGGAACCCTCGGTGCGCGAGTCTAACTCGCGCTTGTCCGGTTTTTATTTCATGTTATTCCTCTAACAATCTGTCCATATTTTTCATGGCCTTCCTCGACATCTCCATCTATCATTCATTTATCACTCTTTTAAGCACATGCGTTTCAACTATGACAAATTAAAATTTTTGTTAGATAGGCCCTGAAGGCATTTTTAAAAATATGTGTCAAAATAATAGCAGCTCTCAACAGCTGTTTCTAACATTTTGTTGAGTATGCGAGCAAAAATGTACTAAACAGCTTTTTCTAAGGGTTTCCTTTTTCATAAATCGTGTCTATCTGATACCCATGCCTGAAAAAAAATGTAAACAACGATAAAAATTGTATATTCTCATAATGTGCACGATCAATGCCTAGACAATATGTCGTTCGGTAGCATCAGCTGTCGTATTGAAGCGTGAATTACAGTGCAGACATAGACAAATCGTGTGTCAGGCACAGTGATTGACGCTCGATTAGCCATGAGGACGATGCATTAGAACTCGCGTGTGTGGTTGGAACATGCAAGCATTCGTGTGTGTTCTTTAACTTTTCTAAAGGAATTATTCTTTTTTAGGAATTATTACTAAACCTCCGCTGTCCGTCCGCCCATTCATCTGTCCGTCTGTCTGTCAGCGGGCTGCATCTCAAGAACCGTAATAGACAGACAGTTACAATTTTCACAGAGTGTTTATTACTATTGCCGCTATAACAACAAAAATAATAAAAATTAAATTATATCAAAAATTAAAGGGGGCTCCCATACAAGAAACACATTTTTTTCGTTTATGGTACGGAACCCTCCGTGTGAGAGTCCCACTCGCACTTGGCCGGTTTTTAAATACCTCACGCCGTTGGTTATTTTGTGGGATTTCATTTCTGTTTTGACGATCGGATCTTTACGGCCTTTCCCTAGGTGGGCCCGCGATCTGGTAAGGGCCACGGGAATCTGTTGAATGCGAGACGCACAGGACCGGTCGTTACCATTAAGGAAGGCCTGTGTCCAGCACTAGACGTCTTTCGTCTGAAATGCTTATAATGATGATGATGATGACTTGTAGAAGAATATTACTTTCACTAAACTTCTCTAAGTTGCAAACAATAGTCTTATATTCTAGACATAGATACTGATTTCCTGTTTCGGAAACCGGCTTGTCTTTGAACGGAAAATTCGAAGACATGTGGCATCCACCAACAAGTCCTCGGAGTCGCGTGATGGATTATGACCTACTCCCTCGCACGATTGATTCGATGATTATATAGAATCAAACTTAAAACCTAAATATTAACGTATTGGTTTTATTCAAGTTTCACCATGAAATAAAGTTGTGAAGAAACAACATATGTCCCACAAATCTCCATTGAAAAGGGAGGATCCTCCGACTGGACGGTTGTTGTGTCCGGTGGGCAGCTGCCCGATAGTTTTAATTCGAACTGTTGTCACATAAAAGTTTTCCGTACGATTTAAACTTGTACATGTTCAAATCGTTCGGAAAACTCTGATACTGCGATGCAGGATTTCATTAGTAGTTCGCTGCAAGCAGGATAGATGGCGTTGCGGTTCTTTTGGTTGCCGTAAAAATTTCGCTTCGTTATTTTTTCTTGTGGCGGCATTGATGCCGCTAAATGGGTACCTAATACAATTTTCGGTTAAATGAATACTACTGATCCAGATTAATTAATTACAGACTACAAGCAGACGGCATGTCCCGAGGATCGATCCTTGATCGCCGTGTCCCGTCGACCAACCAACAGTTACTTTGATGACTAATTACAAAGCTTCATTAAAACCACTTAAATATGCCAATTTATACTGTTCTATATTTACACGATTCATTCTTGAAATAAATGTCTAATACAAATCTAATACAATATTGTGCGTTTCATTTAAAAAATACATTTGTGACATATATAGTATTCCCCAAATGGGTAGGCAGAGCCAACAAGCTACACGAAACTGTCGAATTCTCCCAATCATCCTTGAACCTAATGCTTTAGCAATAAAGTTGAAAATACATTAAAGAAATTTGACAGATAGTTGTAGCTTGATGTGCTCGCACCTGCACATGCCCAGAGTACACGCATGGATCAACCAATCTGGCAAGTGCTTGGTATAGGCTACTTAACCTAGACATTTTTCATGACTGCCCCACTCAACTCAGACAAAAGATTTTAGTAATGAAAACCTGATCTGCACCTACTGTTTTATATTGTAAGGCAGTATTATATATTTTATTTTTTATTATTGTATTACCTCATGGTTAATAAATTTTATAAAAAGAACACTTTTTACCATTGATTTATAAATTCCTTATTATCTTGCTAAATATTTTGTCAAATTTTATAATTATTATTGTAAATGTTGTGCACGTCTGTAATTGACATAAACACTAGAATAAGACCTTATACAATTAAATATGTCCATGTTTGTGTTATTGATGTGCCATTAACAAATAAATAAATAAATCTGCCTCGTCTTTTCCCAATTATGGGTCGGATTCCAGTCTAACCAGATAGAGCTGAGTACCAATATTCTACAGCCACTGCGTGTCTGATCTTCGCAACCCAACTGGATAATACGGTATCCCTTGGCAATACTGGTGTCTGATTTTCTGGTACAAGCATGAATTACTGAAATTATTGTTTCTTATCTGCTGAACTGTGGTAAAATCGACATTTGATTTCGGTCAAAAATTTCGCATCTGTGGCGGTATCAGATTAAGACGGCGGCCCCTGCCGTATATATTGACCGTGATTGTATTCTTAAACTGTTTGTACACTATTTAAGTTAAATTTAAAGTTATTTATCTACACATTTTCATGATAAAAGTTTTCGAAACGAAATTCTATTGGAAAAATACCAACGGAATAAATATCACAACATCTGCGTGCCCGCCCTGGGCTAAGTAATGGAACGAGCTTTGCACTTACTGAAAGAACTCGCCCACATAAAGAACCTTAAAAACAGCTGTTTGACCTTTGCCTTTTTGAAATAAAGAAATTTCAAAAATAATTCCCTGTTTATCTAAACTATCTAAACTATCTAAACTAATATTATAAAGAGGAAACATTTGTTTGTTTGTTTGTTACGATTCGGCTCAAAAACTACTGAACCGATTTTAAAAATTCTTTCACCTTTAGAAAGCTACTTGTTCACTGAGCAACATAGGCTATATTTAATTCCAGAAATAATTAGGGATCCCAACTAAAACTTGGATAATGTAACCCATGGTGTAAAAAAATTTCAAAAAATGTCTTTCATCGCATGCGCTGCGAAAACTATTGATGATAATAAAAATAATGTACTATATAATTAAGGTACTTATTATTATCTAGAAAAAAATCCGCTACTATTATGGTTAAGTCACAATGACCGCTTTTTGTTAAAATTATTCAATCAAAGCCCAGTTGGAAAGAAAATGTGATGATTTTGATATCAAGATATTAATCCTTATCCATTTAAATGGTTTGACAATTAAGGTTGATTATGTACATGTAAATAGCACTTTAAATTATTCAAATCAGACCTTTCGTTTAAAAGTTACGACGAGTATAAAAATTCTCTAAGTGAGAAAAATCCGATGAAGTTGAAAAACGGCATTATGATTTGGATAAAAAAGTAAGAATAAAAATTATTTGGATTTTTTGTTGAAGTTTTTAGGGGAGGATATTATTGCTTACTTCAATTTACGTGAATTGGAAACTAAATTTGGGATGATTGAAACAGATCTAAAATTTTTTGCAAAATGCGCTGATCCAGAGACCACATAATCAGCAGCAGAAATGACTGAGTAATAAATGAAAATGGTTTTGCTTAATTTTCCAAAACTAAAGGGGGTAGAGCGGTTGTTGAAGTTTGTGGAGTACCTACTAAATCCGCGCGGACGAAGTCGTGGGCGAAGTGCTAGTAAACAAATAAATTTATTATTATATCTATCTATACTAATAATAAAGCTGCAAGGTGTGTTTGTTTGTTCGTTTGAACGACACGATCTCTGTAATTACCAATCGGATTTGGAAATTTCTTTTGTATATGATAGCCACATTCATGAGGAATGCTGTAGGCTATAAAGGAACGGAAAATTCCTACGGGAACGGGATATGCGCGTATGTAGTCGCGGGCAAACGCTAGTTATATAATAATTTTGAGATCACAATGTTTTATTTTACTGAACATCTATTGTAGCAAAAGAGAATAATCCTATTTTATGTTAATTCTTCAAGTAGATTACAACAAGATGTCGAACATCAGATCATGATTTCGTGTCACGCAATGCAAAGTTCATGATAAAAATAAGAAAGAAACCCTATCTGTTTGTTTGTTTACATATTCACGCATAAACCGCTGAGCCAACTTTGATAAATTTTGGTACAGAGATAGATTAGACCTCGGAAAAGGACAAAGTATAATTTCTAGCTTCCAAGCGGACAAAGCCTTTGGCAGATTGTACTTTCTAATATAATATACTTTTGTGTTACCTGTATAAATAGTACCTATTAATTTACTTATTTTTTGTATCACCAACACATATTGGGAATATGTGAGAGCCTTAGATTTTCCTTATAGGCCTTTTTATTTTATTGCGACCTATTAGGATTTTTCTATTGGGTCGCAATAAATTGAACTCATCATCATAGCAGCCGAAAGACGTCCACTGCTGGACATAGACCTGGTTGCCATAATCGCCACGCTTGGTAGGCGGGTTGGCGATCGCAGTGTAGCTGTTGCAATGTACAGAGAATTCTGCTGCCCATTCTCTGGTGAGTCAGTCACCACCTTAGTCACCTCTACGACACCCACGGGAAGTGATGGGATGGTGCTATTCTTTTACGTCCGACACCATTCGGAACAATTCTAAATTGAACTGTAACTGATTATATTTTTTGTACCAATACTGAAATATGTACCAGTAGTGTAAAGCCAAGTTTACGACTTTCAGAGTTGCGGAATTTGTTCGGAAGAGTCACCGCGGCCCTGGAACGTGAAGGGCATTAGGAGGAACACGGATAAGTTAGTCAAAAAGAGTCTGAGAGTAAAGTTTATGGCTTCGAAAGACCCGTGCCGAACTTCTTAGTGCTATGTAAAGAATTATCCCAAGGGAACATACTCCCGGGATGAAAAGTATCCTTTGTGTTATTCCAGACTTTAATCTACCTCTGTGCTAAATTTCATCAAGATCCGTCCAGCCGTTTGCGCGTGAAGAAATAACAAACATACACACGCACACACTCACAAACTTTCGCCTTTATAATATTAGTGTGATTAAGTGTGATAGTGTGATAAGTAGAATTTACCTCACACTGATCCATTGTTGTTAATTATATAAATCAATGGTTGTAAAATTTGTAAATATGTGAGTAATATGCCTCTAACTAGCAAACTTATTAATTTTATCTCTGCTGGTATTACTTTGTTGTACCTATAAGTACTTAGTATATTAGTGTTATTTTGAGCGCATTGTCCTCACATCATATAATCATTGATTAATGTGTACAAAATATAGTCAAACTTATATTTAAAAAGAGCAACTAAGGAGTTTCTTGTCCGGTCTTCTCAATAATAATCTACTTTTTGCGAATGAACAATTAGAGGTGCAATAATATTTTATTTTCAAACTGTAAATTTGACGTTCAAAAGTGCCTTTTAATGGTCTAGTTGAAATAAAAATTATAGTCATATTAGTGTTATTTTGGGCGCATTGTCCTCACATAATAATAGGTATAATCAGTTGATTCATGTTTACGAAATATTGTGAAACTTATATTTTAAAAGAGTAACTATGGAGTTTCTTGTCCGTTCTTCTCCGTAAGAATCTACTTTTTGCGAACGAAAAACTAGAGGTGTTACAATATTTTATTTTCAAACAGTAAATTTGACGTTCAAAAGTGCCTTTTAATGGTCTAGTTGATATAAATGAATTGACTTTGATTTTGAAACCAACACTCCTATTTCAAACTTTCTTGTAAACCATTATCAATTCATAAGTTAGGTTAAGTTAAGTGTTTAGCAATTTCCAACAAAGACACATTTTGAGACTTAAACTGAATAGACAAGCATCCTGCGATTGTCCTCAGTTTTCATCAACAACATGGTTAGGTTACCTTAGTACCTATCATATTGTAGATAGACGTTGCATACTATCCAAAAGACCTGTGTTTATTAATGTCAGTTATGTTTATAATAAAAGGAGTCCTGTTTATAGTTTTTCAAGTTATAGTGGTGGTTGATTGTCATATTATTGCTGATAAATCTCATTTGGTAAGCTCAGTATATTGAAGTAGTTTTAGTCTTGCTCTTCAAGCCCCTGCAGTTTTGCCCCTCGATATGCGCCTGATGCTAAGTAAATAAACGATTGCCTTGTGCGATAAGACCGCCCATTGTGCACTTATTTTATGTATGATTGTCCTGTTCTTATTATGAGGTGTACAATAAAGTATATAATAAATAAATAAATAATGTCGTTGAAGATGGATAGCACTTTTGCTTATGAGCAGAGGTCTAAATAAGGTAGAGTTATTTATGTACTTGCATCGAAATGTTGATATTAATATGGATCTTCCCGGGATTTCTAATAGACAATCCCGTGTGGCCAACAATATTACAAATAAATAATAATAATTTTTCTTTTGTTCTCACAAGCCATGTTGTGCGAACTATAAATGTGGCAACATCGCGCGTTTGCGCATTGGAATTTTGCAACTTCGGACATCCGATGTCGTTGATGTAAATTTGGCAACGTCCCGCGTGCAGTGGTTTAAATTGTGTAAAAGTAAATAACTTTTTTATTTAATAAGTCACGGGATTTTTCTGCTCTTTAAAATTAATCTCGGGATTTGAGGCATATCCATTTTATTCTTTCGCTGTATGAAATCAGTGTAAGTACATAAATAACTCTACCTAATGCCAACCTCTGCTTATGAGTTACCTTATTATTCTTCCCTTAAACACCTCCAGGATCTGAACATGATACGAATCTTTGACCCATGATGCCATCTAGCCGATTTCGGTTGCAGCGACCGCATTCGTTTGTTCCTCATGGTAGTTGAGAGATAGATTTGCTGCTCAGATAAGTTATATGTTATGATACAGAGCTGTACAAGACGCATAGCTATGCCTTTTACAAAACAAAATCATGATGGCATTGGTACATTCCATAGTAGGGCTGACTGACTTTAACTATTGTGCTTTTAAAATGATTTATAAATTATTTTTATTAAAACTCATATTAAAGTTTAGATTTATTTAAATGAACCGCCACTCGTCCATTGAAAGGTTCATTAGAAAACCAGCGTCAGACAGCATCAGTCTGTCTGACATATCGCTGAAATGGACCTTTTTAGTGCAGCCGTGAGACACACACACTTGGTTCTTAGCATACCTACATTTCTTTTTTCTAAATAAAGATTATTATTTCTTTGTTTCTTTTCTTTTCTTTTTAATAGAACTCAAATCTACGTTCGATTCTGTTTATTTTAGTCTGAACTAAAGAAGATATGCGATCACGCATACGCGTGTTTCCACGACACTATTATTGCTTGTGGCAAGTCTGTCAACGAGGCGAGGACTTTTCTGGACCTTTGCGATCTGTACGAGTACTCTTGTGAATACACTATGGGTGAGAAATTTTTATATTTATAAAACAAAGTCGGGTTAGTTACACCTTTTATAATTCAAGAACGGCTGGACCGATTCTGAAGATCTTTAGTTTGTTGGATTTGTCTTTACCCCGAATAGCATAATAACTACTAAAAAAAACATATCATCATCATCTTCCTGTCCTTATCCCATGTTACTTGGGGTCGGCGCAACACGTTCTTTTTCTTCCATTCTGTCCTGTCAGCCGTCACGCTATCACTAACTCCCTTTTCTTTCATTTCACTCCTAACACAATTCATCCATCTTTTCTTTGGCCTCCCTCTCCCTGTCCATCCATCCACATTTATACTCATAACTCTTTTAGTTACGTGCATTTCATCCCTCCTCTTCACATGACCATACCAAGATAAGCGGTTTCCTTTTAACTTTTCCGTTACTGGCGCCACTTTAAAGCTACCTCTTTATCAATTCTCGATACTGCACACATCCATCTCATCATTCTCACCTCCGCTACATGCAATCTTTTCTCATCGGTCTTTTTCACAGCCCAACATTCTGATCCATACAGTACGACAGGTCGTATCACGAACTTATAGATTTTCCCCTTTAACTTAAGGGAACATATGTAGGTACAAAAATCATTTTCGAGGAAAACGCCATTTCTGATACATGACAAAAACAAAACACGAAGTTCGCCGGGTCCACTAGTATTATTATAATATTACTAGGTTGAAAAAGATGAATTATTGAACTATCTGACCTAGCATATCACTCGTACATATTAGTATTATAAGTCAAATGAGTTGACCTATATGTGGCCGTGGCTGACCGCAGAGACGCGATAGATCTTAAGCACTTAGATTTTATTTTTTCTTCCTGTTCCTCCTCATCACATGACAATCGATTTCCACACAGCAATAGACTTTTAAACATCTGTACTTTCAAACTTCTACAGATTGCAAAATCTACAAAAAAAAAAGTTACGCTTTTGAAATTATTTTTTCTGTCCTCGTCACGCAAAACGTACTGGATGCGTGACTTACGAGTGACGTCACATGAAATGTTTTTTACACAAGATGTGTTGTCTTTTCTTTAGTGTTTGAGAAATGTCATAAATTTAAACCAGTAAAATACCAAATCACACTAATATTATTAAAGCGAAAGTTTGCGAGGGTGTGTGTGTATGTTTGTTATTTCTTCACGCGCAAACGGCTGGACGGATCTTGATGAAATTTAGCACAGAGGTATATTATGGTGTGGAATAAAAAAAATGTTATTGCATCAACTAAAATTATATATAATAATAATTTATAATTTATATAACACAAAAGATACTTTTCATCCCGGGAGTATGATCCCTTGGGATAATTTTCGACAGTCACGCGGGCGGAGCCGCGGGCGGCAGCTAGTTATTTTATATTTGAAGAACAGAAGGACTAATATTTTCCCTTTCAGTTTTCAGGCACGTGAAAGATGACACTGGGGTCTGCCCAAATCCTAAGGATTTGACACCTGGCGTCGGATAATATTCATTCGAGTTATAAGATTTATCGATATTATTTATTGAATGTTGGCCTGATTATTTTGTGTATCTAATTTATACTAATTTTCATAGTTATAAAATCGGAAAAAAATACTAATTTATGATAATTTTAATGGTATCTGTAACTTTTGGAAGACTCGTTATCAATCTAATATAATATGATGTAGATTTTTCTGCTTTTTTTTACTAATTCTAATTTATAAATTATATTGGATGTTCTAATGCTCTAGACAATGTAACATTTTATCGGCGATTACGATTTTTCAAGTACCGGGTAAAACGGTGTGGATAGAAATGATGGGGTGAATAAAATCGAAACTTTGATTGGAATTTTCACGTTATTTAAATATTGTTTGCAGCAATGAAGAACTCCAATATTTCATTTCCCATTTCAAATATTACGACCCAAAATCATGTAGTTTCATTTGCCATTTCCGTAGCTGTAAAAGAGTTATATTTTTATGGACGCAGTAAAATGTAGAAAAAATTATGACTTCATTTTATTTTGACACCTAGATATGAATGCGGCTTACAGTAAAATAATATGATGTATTGCAATGATAGCTGTTTTATGTAAGTTTAATTTTCTTTTGATTGTATCCAACATACTTCCACGCTTTTATTTAATCATTTATGAGCAATTTTAATACCGATAGCAGATTTTAAATTCGAACACCATGGATTTAATAAAGAAATCTGCTTGATAGTATTTAAAACTAATAATGTGGTTAATTTGTTGGTAAATAAGGCTGATTGTGTGCACTGTTAATAAATACTATTTTAATCGTAAAAAGTATTATCATGTTGTAAATAATGTATGAACATTTCAGGTATTGTCATATATTTAATATCATCGATAGACGCCCACAGCGAATCTATGAAAGTAAGTAAATAATATTTTTTTTTTTTAATTTCTACCTTATTTAAATAAAAGTAAAGTTCTACCTAATTGTTTGCACAGTATTTTAATATTAATTTACAATTGCTTTCTCTTTCATCCTTTATTAATTATTATTTTTATTTATTTGAACTGTATGTACAATCGTGGAACATGGCCGGACTTAATCAAGACTTTCTCTACCAGTCAACCTTTGGGTTAAAAAGACTACTGACTGGTAGGTATAATAAAATAACATTTTGTTTCGGAAAGAATATACAAATAATATATTATATAAATATATAAAATAATATATCCAATTATTATATTACATATAATATAAATATGTAATACTAATTTATTATATATTATAAATAAATTATCATTCTTTATAAAACATTTACCGGTCGATGTAGCTACGTTTGGAAGGCCTTTAAACCGACAGTGGATATCTGTTGGCTGAATTAATTATGAAGAAACATTACTAAGATGGTACAATAAATAGATAAAAAATGCACTAAATTCTACTTAAGTATATTCTATTCTTCTGTCTTCTCCATTATAAAATATTCTGTAAGCATTGATGGCAAAATTGTATCTCGGTGAAGACACCAATTTTGCGGCAACATCCGTAATTTCGTTTGAAAATCGGATACGACCCAAAAAGCTTTAGTGGTTTACAAATGCTTTTTATTACGATAAAATAGACTTCGGAATTTGTATTATCATAAAATTAGTGTCTTAAGGCCGGTTTCTGAATTGAGTATTTGGAACCTGTCAAACTGAATGTATAGAAGTAGAGAAGAAAACGATTGAAGTTAATACTATCTAATTCTAATAAATTTGAACTCGAACCGATCGCAGTTCTGTATGGTGTCGGACGTAAAGGAATAGCACCGTTCCAGCACTTCCCGTGCGTGTCGTAAGAGGCGACTAAGGGACTCACCAGAGAATGGGCAGCAGCATTCTCTGTGCATTGCACCAGCTACACTGCGATCGCCAACCCGCCTGCCTAGTGTGGCGATTATGACAAACCTCTCCCTTGAGGGAGGGTGTTCAGCAGTAGACGTCTTTCGACTGATTTTGTTATTTGATATGGCAATATTTACATATGTTTATTTTAGGTTGGCTATACTGAACGCATAGAATGAATGTGTTATATGTCAAAGTTGGTACCTTATTACTGTTCTATAAAAAGTGTGCTGTGTGTGATTAAATAAAGACACAACTATAAATTATCTGTATTTTACCTCAAATACCACATCACGTTATGGGCCCAGTCACATATACCTATTTGCTGTAAATAATCGCGAGTTGAGATAGCTAAAAGTCGACAAGACGAAAAAGTGAGGTTATCTCGCCACAGTGCGGCGTGGTGCATAGATTTGGTTCGTGGTGATGAAACTCAACGTTAATACGAATTTAATTATGTAGGTATCAATTAAACGAGTGATCAAAGGGGACTTCGCAATTAAATTATAATAGAGTACCTAAGCTTCGCTAGCACAAATCAGAGTTATATTTTTAACTCGAGAGTTAATTGTTAACACGACTTTATTCAAACATAAAGGCCCCGAGTTAGCAACTAACTAAAATACCGCTGTAAATTTTCAGCTCCATGCAAATTATTACAATTTGAAATGTCTATTTTTCCCGGACTATATTGCAACTTTCAACTGTAGAGCAGTGGCGTTTCCGGCTGAGATAATTTTTACTTTATCTATCTATGCTTCTAAACTAATATAATAGAGCTGAAGAGTTTGTTTGTTTGAACACCCAAATCTCTGGAACTACCAGTCGGATTTGGAAAATCTTTTTGTATATGATAACCACACGGGGACGGGAAAAACGGATAGGTATGTGTGTACGAAGTCGCGTGCGAAAGCTGCCTAGTGATTATAAAAAAAAAACAACGGGTTGCACTCCGGGAGTTCCGGCAGAAGTGAAAACTTGAACATTAACGTTGTGCATTATTGATATTTGGGAATGGTTAGGGAATAATTTCGCACGAATTGCCTTAATTATTATCAGTTTAAAAGTACTATAATTTATGTGGTTAAATTCAATAATCATTTATTGCGCTATCGTACACAAACATGACAATTTATATTACATTAAAAATTTAACACTTCAGAACTTTCCCTCCGTTTTACGAATTTTCGATCAGGTCACGTGGCCTGACGCGAGTTTAACATTTTTTACTCATCCGAAAAAGTGCACAACACCGCTAAAGAAGGTTTCACTTCAAAAATCTGATGTGAAAATACTATGACTATCAAAATAAAGATGTATTGCGTTACAATATTTGCTATTCAGAAATTGTATCCATGCTCTTTCCGCAAAATTACTACAAAAATATATTTTTCAACTAATTCCAGATTTCAGTACAGCGATTCCTCAGTATTCGTTTTTCTTGGTATCAAAGGAGTATCGAAGTATGTAATAAGAGTTCTAGTAAATACCTAACTCGTTCCCTCTTAACATATTTATTAGGAAACGTATCTCCCTCCATCCTCCATTTTCATTCATCTTTAAAAGATTTACATTTAATTCGGATGTAATCCCAGACAGAAACTCATATTATATTTATGATATAATCTTCGGAAAAAGTTCCTTTTGATTCAGTCTTCGGTATTATGAAACATTTGTGTGTATCTTATACCGATTTGGGACAAGTTAGATAATATTAGGATAACATAGCAACGTAACTAATCTATTTTAAATGGCTGACGATCTTATGTTAACAGGTCATTAACTTGGGCCTGACTTGGGCGTTTCGGTCTTTATTTCAGTCGCAATGTGTTTCAAACTGCTTTGTAACTAAGCATCGCAATTGGATGATGTTTAGCACACTCTTATCATCTTCATATCAGCCGAAAGACGTCCACAGCTGAACATAGGCGTCCCCCAAGGGCCTGCCATAATCGCCACGCTCGGCAGGCGGGTTGGCGATCGCAGTGTAGCTGTTGCAATGCATAGAACCACAGAGAATGCTGCTGCCCATTCTCTGTTGAGTCCCTTAGTCGCCTCTTACGACAACCACGGGAAGTGATGGGATGGTGCTATTATTTTATGTCCGACACCATACTCTTATACGTTTAAGAATTAATTCTCTTATAGTTTCAGATTGCTACTTATATGGAATACTAGTGCAGCCTTAACATAAAATATTTTCTAAATATTTTCTTCCAATGAAAGAATCTAAAATTTGTATCGGATTAGTACTTCCAGAGATTACTTCCAAGAAACTAATCTTACAAACATAGAGTTTCTTGTCCGTTCTTCTCCATAAGAATCTACCTTTCCGAATGGACAGTAGAGTCACTTTATTAATTTTATGTTATTATTTTAATTGTAAATTATGTCGTTCAAAAGTGCCGTTTAATGGCTGGCCTAATTGAAATAAACGCATTGACCTTGACATAAAATTTTTCCTCTTTTATTATTGGGTTTAAGCTATTTTTTTATTCCAATGCTATTTCCAAAGACTCAAGGTGTAATTTTCGTCGTCTCCTAGCGCTATTTCCAAAAACTCACAGCGCTGTTTTCGACATCTTGAGATGCTGTCTCCTACCTCTTAATTCTTCTCTATTTTACTAAAACCGCTGCAAACAAATATTACATGTTTTCTCTTGTAACAGAACGAAGAAGAGTGCAAGGTGGCAGACCTGTGTGTACACGACAAGGTGCCTATGTGTGCCATCGACTCGTGCGGCGAGATGAGGACCTTCATCGACATGTGCGACATGCACGAGTTCAACTGCGACAGTAAGAAAGGTAAACTACAGTCGTTTGACAAGAACTACTTCTTAATACCATGGGCCAGATTAGTATTGAATAGAATTTGTTGGTCCGTTAATTAGATAACAAACAAATATTGGACACGTGACGTGGGTGTCGTAAGAGGCGACTAAGGGACTCACCAAAGAATGGGCAGCAGCATTCTCTGTGCAACAGCTACATCGCCAACCAGCCTGCCAAGCGTGGCGATTATGGCAACCCCTTCCTTTGGGGGAGGCCTATGTCCAGCAGTGGACGTATTTCGGCTGATATGATGATATTGATGATGATTGGGCACGGTATTTTTTCTTGAGTTACTAAAAAAAATTGATTCACATCAAATATGAAGGAAAGAGAAAAACAGTACGTTGAAATTTCGCGTGACGTTGCGCGTGTTTACCTAGAAATGACGTCACAAGCCACTCCTGAACCTTCACGCGTTTTCTCTTGTACTCTTAAATTATTACTTCAAATATATTTTGCACCATCATATCAAATAATATCATTTCGTTAATAGGACAATGAAGTATTATTTTGACGAAAAATAATTAACTAACCAAATGATCGATCGAGAGAAAATTGACGCTCATTGACATGAGTTTCCAATTACTTTCTCAACACCTGATATTATGACTTCTCTCAATAATTTAACACTAGAACTATTTGTTCAATGATATATTTTGCTTTATTTCCGATGAGGTGGAGTCCACCAGGATTTATTTACCACTTTACGCGCAAAAATATTCAGAGGAGGCGGTCTTAAGGCTCCTTTTCCCGTAGCAAGGGATCCGTTTGCTAAGAGCCAATAGAATCGCTTGCGCTGAGCGAGGCTAGGTAAATGAAGCGATTATATTGGTTCTTAACAAACACATCCCTGGCTAGTATCCTCGCACATCTCTGGTGGAAATGCAGCCTTATGCTACAGGCATTCTCTACCTGATGCAAATGGTTCGAGAGAGATGGAAACAGGAATAGGAGGTGTTAAGCACTCCAGCGCCCCGGCCAAAAGTTGCTGCAGAACACCATGTGGTTTTAGTCAGTAAGAGTTTGATTCACATACCCTTACGCTCGCCCCAGGGCGGGGTACATCCATAAGGACTTCAACACAGTAAAAAAAAATGTAATAAGAATTATTTGTTCTCAGATTTTAAGCAGAGACCCATCCACGAATGCTGGGTGACATGTAAGCGAGGACGCTCATTCAAGAAACCAGAATACCGAACAGACTGCAATATCAACCCCAAAGGTGCAAGAATCTAACATTTTGTAATAAAAACGCAACAATATTACAATCGTGTTTTATTTATCACATGACCAATTTGAATTCTAGACAATCCTGACTTGACTGATGAAATAATGACTTTTCGCTTTAAAATAGACGTTATTGGCGCGAGAAAGTCGAAACCTACTCCACGTCAACTACTGGAATAGCTGATTAACAAACATTCAAATTCACTTTCACATTAGATAAATAATAATAATTTATTTTTATTTCAGACATACGTCCATATTTTTACAAAGAAAGTGTTAGTTGGGTTGTTAGTAGTAGACACAAAAATAAAAATAACAAGGTGTTAGTAATATGTTATTAAAAAAAACAAGTTAAACACAATAACTAAAACTATTTCCTATTGTATGCAGGTGTACACTAGCCCACAAAAATAAAAATAACAAGGTGTTAATAATATGTTATTAAAAAAAACAAGTTAAACACAATAACTAATACTATTTCCTATATGCAGGTGTACACTAGCCCACAAAAATAAAAATAACAAGGTGTTAGTAATATGTTATTAAAAAAAACAAGTTAAACACAATAACTAAAACTATTTCCTATTGTATGCAGGTGTACACTAGCCCACAAAAATAAAAATAACAAGGTGTTAGTAATATGTTATTAAAAAAAAACAAGTTAAACACAATAACTAATACTATTTCCTATATGCAGGTGTACACTAGCCCACAAAAATAAAAATAACAAGGTGTTAGTAATATGTTATTAAAAAAAAACAAGTTAAACACAATAACTAAAACTATTTCCTATTTTATGCAAGTGTACACTAGCCCAGTACACAGTAAACGGACTTTTTATTTTGCTGTTAATAATAAGTATTAGTTGGATTACTTTTCATTAAGTAGCATACAACCATAAACACCAGAAACCTTAACAAAACGAGGCTCTAGCTAAGGACTTCACGTATCTAGAACAAAACAGAGATAGTTAAAATCATGAAATAGATTTTTCATGAGATCTTAATAAAAAACTTTTATCAAGATCGGTTCATAAACAATAAAATCATGCCCGGAAAAACCAAAAACATGGTTGAATTGTACACATCTGCGAACCCCTTCACAGCGTACCGGCGTGATGTTATGTTATGAACTGGTGCAAACAATAAACAGACATGCGATTTTAGCAATCCCGGGAGGTTTGCTATAATTAATTGAAGAGTTCCGTTGCCTATCTCCAAAGACATTAAATTTATACTACCAAAATATCTTGTATTTGTATATTTTGTATCTTTAAATCTCTTTGCCTATCTCCGAAGTTCCTCATCAGATCTTCACCAAATTGAAATGGGACCAGTCCGAAAAAATACTACTCCAAACAAAGAATCATCTAAATCGTTAGAAAAAAGATATCGCTGAACAAACACGAAAAAAATTCAGTCCAATTGATAACTTCTTCGTTTTTTGGAAGTCGGTTAAAAATGCTTTTTTTTTCAATTAAACAGTCAAGATTTTTCTTTCCTGATACTATCTACGTATTTGTAGAATGTAGATCCGTTATCCAATGTGGTTTATTTACCCCATTCAGAAGGCAAATATAACAAGTTATAACGTGGATTTAAAGCCACATACATTCGAACTATCTTTACTTTGACGTCAAACATTTTCAATTGGATAAACTAAATATAAACTTTTCAAACATGTTATTGCTTTTTCTACAGCTCTATAAAATGTCCAGAACTTTTATTAAACAGAATTTCATTTTCATGTTTTTGAAACTCGTAAACGAATACCGTGATGTGAATAAAATGGTTTTTCATACAAATTGTGCGTTTTAGAATGTTCCATTATATTTTTGCTGTCATAATTACTGTTTTATCTTTAGTAAATGGTATACACGCCCATGTAGATGGAGCTAAAGTAAGTTACTTAATATCTATAGACTTAATTAGTTTTTCCTTTCGTGTCGATTGACTCCTTATTTTGTTGTGGTAATTTGGACCACTCCATCGTTAGCCACGTTCAGGTGCAGGAAGGTGCAGGTGGTAGGGCCGGAAAGTAGGTGGGACATTTCTGCAGTAACAAGATTAAGAGTATATTATTGCAGTAGTAGTATTTAGCACTTACGAATAATATTACCTATCCATACTATAATATATAATTAATATTATTATGCGAAAGTGTGTTTGTCTGTCTGTCACCTCTTCACGCATAAATCGCTGAATTGATTTAGATGGAATTTGGTATGGATAAAGTTTGAGTCCCGGGAAATGTTCCCTTGGGATAAATTTCGACATTCAAACACGCGGAGCCGCGGGCAAGCTAGTTCTGTGTAAATTATTATTCATCATCATTATTCGCTTGCTAATTTATTTGGAGTCAGAGCGCAACAAGTCCTCGAAACCATGATTCTCTAGTAGGCGGAACCTCAGTAGCTTCCCCCTTTACTTTGGACTGCCCGTTCTCTAGCAGCCAAAAACATTCATACTAAAAATATTCAGTTTTCGTACAACCCCCAAAAATAGGCAACCATTACTAGTTATTATACCTACGTACTAATCTCTTTTCAATATCACATTGGAAATCCATTACCATATTTTTCCAATTTTCTGGCCGATGACAACGCAAAGGTTACATTGGTGAAAGGTCAGACAAAAAAGTAATCAAATCATATGAAAAATAACTGTTGAGCAAATATCTATGAATGAATATGGATTTTAATCACACTTGGATGATTATTATTGACGACTCTTATTCTGCGATGCAAGATTCTGCGCATGTTTCAATTATCAAAAAAACCTAGAGTGAACAGGCTTCTTCTGGGTAAGCTCGCTCCATCGTCGACTTTGTCTCTGTCATCTATGACCCAGACTAGAGACAAGAGCAAACCCATATTAAATAAAAGAAAAGCCGGTCATGTGCAAATTGGACTTGTACACAAAGGATTCCGTTACCCCTTTTATTTTTAATTTAATTTAATTTTTATTATTTGTTGTTATAGCGGCAACAGAATATACATTATCTGTAAAAAATTCAACTGTCTAGCTATCACAGTTCATGAGATACGGCCTGGTGACAGACAGACAGACGGAAGGTGGAGTCTTAGTAATAGGGTCCTTTTACCTTTTGGGTACGGAACCCTAAAAATCGGTCAAGTGCGGAGTCGGACTCGCGTACGAAGGGTTTCGAACTAATCATATACGCGTACGTTTGGGTCACAAATATTTGTATCTATACCAAATTGGTAGTGACAGACGGAGAGACAGGCGGACAGGTTTTTTTATACAGACGCTAGACGTTCTGAACACTGAAATAGTTAAATGATATATACTTTTCCTCTTTTCTTTAATACCTATTTCATTCATGCAAAACTTTATGATCGTGAATTGAACAGATTTCACAAATCAATAAAGGTAAAAAATAATCTGTTTAAACACCCAAGTCGCCCTGCACGATGTAAATGCAACGAGAAGGTGGTTATATAGATTAATAGTTAACTAGTTCGCTCGAGTACGAATTTTCATTTTCCAAAACACTCAAAAATGTCTATTGTCTAAATCAATATCCTAATATATAAAATTATTCCGTTACTGACTGACTGAGTAAGTGACTGACAGACAACGCACAGCCGAATCGACTGGAAGTAGAAAGTTGAAATTTAGCATGTTGGTCCTTGGGTAGTGTAGGGGAGCACTAAGAGAGGATTTTTCGAAATGCCTACGGGAACGGGATGTGCGCGTACGAAGTCGCGGGCAAAAGCAAGTTAATTATTATTATCTATACTTGGTATATGTAACGCAGCTATATAGCTTAATGAGCCATTTTATTGGATACCTAACCTTTTTATTTGACTGCGCCAATTTTTCAGCGACTTAAGTAACATATTTGGTTCAATATCGTTTAATGAGTTGCCCATGTCACTTACGTCACTGATTAAACGGCGCAGTCCGATGAAAAGGCTTTTAATTAAACGGCTGATTAAACTAGTTGGCTGCGACATACGCACCCTTACCTTATGAACCTTTAGCATATGGCATCTTTGCACTGCTCGAGTCTTCCGTGGGAAATTTATCAGTTTGCAAATATGTATGGCTCATCGATACTTTGCATAAGTTCCACTCAGAAATAAAGAAAACATTCACGCACAATGGTCCAACATCAGGACTAAGTGCGGAAACCATGACCCAATAGAATAGAAAAGAAAACATGTTTATATGGCACACAAATATGCACACAATTGAACATAAATAAGGAGACTTAATTTTAAAAGAATAACATTGCCTTCCTCACTGGCTGCGCCAAATAGGTTCAACTGCCGGTCGATTCTGTTGGCTTGGGTGAAGTGATCACGAGGTGAGCTGTCAATCCATATAATCAAGATGGAATGACAGCTCACTTCGTGATTACGTGACATCTTGATTAAATGGACTGACAGCTCACCTCGTGATCACTTCACCCAAGCCTTCACTTCGACATGTTTCCTGAATCGACCGGCTGTCTATTCTGTCAACATCTCACCGTGTACACCTAGTTGGAGTGAGCGTGAAGTGAACTGTCACTCCATGTTGTTTATGTGGTATGTTTACAGAATCGCATTGCAGTTCAGTATAGCTCGACGACTAGTAGGTAATTGCTAGACGCAAGTTTTCAACTGAACCTTACGTTGAGTATACGGATGCTAATCAGTTTTGTGAGGAGTGCAATCTTTATCTAAAGTTTGATTTTCCTTTTGTTTTTCTATCTTTATTAGTCCACCGTTTTTCTATGGTTGGGTAATCGTTAAATGACTCCTTCCGCTCTGGGCGGAGCGCAAGGGAGTGTCAGATTCCTCGAACTGATTATAAAACCTATCCGTGTTCCTCCTAAACCCCTTTGCGTTCAAGGGCCGCGGTGACTCTTCCGAACAAATTCCGCAACCCTGGCAAGTCCACCCTATGTGTTGTTTAACAACCAGTCAATTACTGTTTTATAAAGTTTTCCAAATGGTTTTCAGTTGGAAGAGGAATGCAAGATAGCAGATATCTGTCGCCATGATCAAGTGCCGATATGCGGCATCGACTCCTGTGGGGAGATGAGGACCTTCATTGACACCTGTGACATGCATGAGTTCAATTGTGATAGCAGGAAAGGTAATATGGCATTCAAGGTTAAATATGAAATTGTGTCTTCGGGGAACCCCCTTAAGGAACGAAGTTCCATAAGTTAAAATGCCGTATGCTGTATGTGTAAGCAAATGAGCACACGAGCAAGTAAGTGCGCAGCTGGGTGTGCAACTCTCTCTCTCTCTCTCTCTGTTTCTAATAGCTATATAAAGCTACCACACCAATCAATCGACGTTGCCCTGGCTGGGGGCCTTAGAGTCATTTAAGGCCACCACAGGATAGTCCGGTTAAGCAGTAACCAGCCTTAGTGTGCTGAACTGCGAGTGGTCATCGTCAAAAAAAAAAGAAAAAAAGGGCCGCGGTGACTCTTTCGAACAAATTCCGCNTATGAAATTGTGTCTTCGGGGAACCCCCTTAAGGAACGAAGTTCCATAAGTTAAAATGCCGTATGCTGTATGTGTAAGCAAATGAGCACACGAGCAAGTAAGTGCGCAGCTGGGTGTGCAACTCTCTCTCTCTCTCTCTCTGTTTCTAATAGCTATATAAAGCTACCACACCAATCAATCGACGTTGCCCTGGCTGGGGGCCTTAGAGTCATTTAAGGCCACCACAGGATAGTCCGGTTAAGCAGTAACCAGCCTTAGTGTGCTGAACTGCGAGTGGTCATCGTCAAAAAAAAAAAAAAATCAATCGATGTTGACCAGTTCGATCCAGCCCGTCCCTAGCTGTCTTCTCCCCAGCGACGCCCTAAGCCGAGACCCGTACCCCACAGGTAGTTTGTAAGTTTAGCCCTGGCTAGAGGCTTTAATATTATATTAAGGCCACCACAGGCAAGCCCGGTTAAGCAGTGAACTACCTTATAGGTTGAACTGCAAGAAGCCACCCATAAAAAAAAAATTTAAAAAAAACAATCGACGTTGATCGATTAGTGTAGTGGCTTTGGCTGATCTATGGTTGTATGATAAAAAGAGACAGGGACAAAGAGAGAGAGAGAGAGAGTTGCGCACCCGGCTGCGCACTCACTTGCTCGTGAGCTCATTTGCTTGCAGTAGGCTCGATACACACACAGCATACGGCATTTCGTTACGTGACGATTTCTTCTTAATCACACTACCCGTAAGCCGCGTTAAGGAGCTTCGCTCCAAAAACAAATGATTAACTAATTTCGAAAAAGGAAAGACACACCTTATGGACCCAGACCTGCCAGACCTCCCTTATTTTCTCACTAACAAAATGTGTGGGACAGTGTTAGTTTGTACTTTTAACATACGCATATCTGAGGGCCAATAATTCTACTAATTTTAAAGCAACGTCCGGATCTCAGTCGCAAGCCGTCAAAAAAACCTCTATTTCCATACTTTTTTGACATTTTCCACTGGCATGCTGATGCGAACGTGGGAACGATGGGAACGTGCAGGTGCTAAAGCCATTAAATCACTTTTTTAACCGACTTCAAAAAAGGAGGAGGTTCTCAATTCGGTTGTACTTTTTTATTTTTTTGTTTGTTACCTCATACCTCCATCATTTATGAACCGATTTGAAAAATATTTTTTCGTCATCCCATAGACACTTGCTGTGACTTTTCAGTGGTGTTGTAAGGGAAACCACTAAAAAGTGTAAAATAAAAAACTTTTTTACAAAAAAATACAAACGACTTCCAAATAAAAAAACAAAGTATAATTTAACATTAATTTCGGAAGTCGGTGATTTTGGTTGTTTTTTAACACCGACTTCCAAAATTAATGTTATTTTATACTTTGTAGTGTTATTACAGAATATTGTTAAATATTTACTACCACTATCCCACATTCTGTTAAGTGAGAAAATAAGTAAGTAAATAAGGTCTGGGAACTCATGGATCTCACAGTCTATATAATATAATTTTGAAAATTAAATACCAAATCAAACTGCTTAGTTCGGAATGAAGCCAAACTAATTTAATCTTGTGAGTTGTGTGGTGTTTTATTTGAATTACTTGCCTACGTGAATTTAAATCTTGACAAAATACCGTAAATTATTGGCTTCAGACTTATAAGACGCCAATATTATATGTATCTAGGTAAAGATTCAATATTTAAGAGAAACGATAAAAAATATTAATTGCAGATATTAAGGAAACTCATTCCTAAACAGGATATTAAGCAAACGAAATGATTTTATCATCCAAACGAAGATTTGTTTCGACAGCTTTCCAAATCAATAAACATTACTCATATCCCTCGTAAAATACCGCAAGAAATTCCAATAACCGTTCTTATCAATGAGTGCTTCCTCAGTTTAAAGATACTAGCTACCTCATAAACTGAAAACTCAGGAGGATTATGAAAGACCATAGCTTTACTACACACTTTTCTTGGAGTATTTTGAAAACCAATAACACTAACTCGTAAATTCAGATTATAAAACCATTAATAATAAACATTTACTCATCATCATCATCATCATCATCATCATCATCATCATCATCATCATCATCATCATCATCATCATCATCATCATTGACATCACCCGCAGCTGGTCTTAAGCGCTTTTTTTCTTGTGCCAATTCCCACGCACCTGTGCCACTGCCCTCACCTGCCGCAATGACATCATCTCGCTCCTGCCCGGCCAACGTTGCTTCTACCAGTCCTTGGACGCCACTCAATCACATATTCCTCATGTACACAGCCTCTTGCGTGAGCGTTCAAATCTTAGCACCGTAAGTCATGTAGGGCAAAATACACTTTTTAGTGGCGAGTCTTCTGACTTTGTGGAGTTTTGGCTGATTTCAGAATCTAATACCTGTGAACGAGCAATTTTTATATATATATAATCTGAATCTCGGAAACAGCTCCATCGATTTTCATGAATTTCAATATGCAGGGAGTTTCGGGAGCGATAAATCGATCTAGCTAGGTTTCATTTTTAGAAAACGTTTACCAAAAAAAATCAATTTACTGTCATTTCATCAAACCGAAGACGACGTAAATAAACCCTACCAAACCACAATTTAAAAATTTCATGCACATAAAAGAAATCCACTCCAACTTAACGAAAAGGACAAAAACATGTCTACCTTTGTAATGGTGGAGCTATTTTCAGCACTTCAGTGACGCATTCAAGCCCAGACGACAGGGCAATAAACTCGCTACCATATACATTGAAGTCTCCTCTAACATGTACTAGTACTTTCACGCAACTTTCGCTCCCAATGAAACCCCACAAAGAACCCTACAGGCGCCAATCAATCTTCTAGTAGCCGGATTTTCAGAATTAAGGCACATTACTCGCAGAACTGATAGTCGATCGGGTGGAAAGGATCTTTTTTGTTTAAAGGAGGGAGAAATTATAAAATTATTGCTTCCGCTTTAGGTGGAGCGAAACGACGTGTCAGGCTCTCTCGCGGTAGGTAATGTCCGGTTCAGACATAGTTTGTAAGTGTAACAGTTTTTATTTAGTGGTGTTATTTTCTTTTAATGTTGTGTTTTTGAGCGTCATCTCTGGTAGAATAAACATGTTTTCTTTTTTTCTTTCTTTTCTTTACTCTTACTGACTAAAACCCATCCGTGTTTCTCCTAAAGCCCTTTGCGTTCCAAGGCCGCGGTAACTCTTTCGAATAAATTCCGTTACCCAACAAATTCATCTGGAGTGGTGGCCCTGTGCAGCAGGAGGCAGCGTTGCAAGGTCTCCCATTAGGAGGACCGATGACCTGATGAAGGCCTCGGAAATCCGCTAAAGAGGAAACGCACAGGACCGGTGATCACTCTTGAGGGAGGCCTATTGGCAGCAGTAGATGTCTTTCGGCTGAAATGTTGATAATGATCGAGCTCAGCGGTAACATTTGCTATCGGACCAGTATTGTCAGATATAACCTGACACAAACACATGTATTCTACATATTTCTTTATCATATTAGCTTAGACAAACTAAGTACCTAACTGCTTTTATTTAAGGCTCCATTCATGTTGACTTTTACTACTCTAATCTTAGTATTTTCGAGCAAGTCGACTCTTTAATCGGGAGAAACTATAGGGATTGCTTTGTTTACTGCTTCTCTGTTTCAAAATGGCTGAAGTTTGGATGAAAATAGAACCCGTTTTGATGGTGAATTACACGAAATGAGCCCCAGATAAACTTAAGCGAAGAGGATTTATCATTATCGTTAGAAATCTTTTTGATAAATCCTAAAAATAGCACAGGAACCTTTTGTCAACCATAATCCGATATACGAGTAGTAATATACATATTTACAGTTATCCCAATGATAATACTTGGTAACTATGAGGAATTTAGACTTTTTCACAGCTTCAAGGAACTGTAGATTTGAGTATGGTTTTAACTTCAACTCGATACCTCCACACGTTTCCGAGATAAAGGGTCTTGACGGACAGACGGACGGTCAGACACGGACAACAAAGTGATCCTATAACGGTTCCGTTTATTTCCTTTGTGGTACGGAACCATAAAAATATTGAACCGATTAAAATTAACGCAAGTGGTGTGCTACCTGTTCATAATAGAGGGTTTGTGACATTCTCCCTTGTGACAGTTCTAGGTAAAAAAATGTACCATTGCGTGACGTCACTCGAAATTTCAACTCCCTGTATCGTCTTTATTTATTTTTAACCAACTTCCAAAAGAGGAGGAGGTTTTTTTATAAGGTTACAAGAGATAAAGTACATGTTAAATATTGTTTGGTAAAACTGACGGACCAAATAGAACTTTACAGGAATCTCCCTATTTGCTTGTTTGTCAATTTTCATTCCAAAAACTGGCCTCTCTTCTTCGTCGTTACACTCTCGGCAGATTGATCACGGTCGTCACATCAGGGGCTTCACAATCCGTTCCCATACTGTACTGTACTGAATCTCTTCTTGCAAATTCGTGGAGTGGACCATTGAGTGCAGTTTTGACTTGGTCGATCCAACGCATTGATGACCTGCCTCGCGCTCTTTTTCCTTCAACTTTTTCACTACAAGTCGTTCCACAGATGTGTCTTCTCGACGTGTGATATGCCTAAAGAAAGTGAGGATACGACATTGGACGATAGAAGAAAGACGCTGCTTGTTACCGAGTTCTTGGAGGATTGAGACGTTGGTTCGGAACTGTGTCCAGGAACTGTGTACTATTAAGTCTTAATACGATCATGATTCCGCTATAAGAGGGAGACGGAGCTAGACATAGCGAATAGAACTATCCCGTTTACATAATTGGAATCGGATGGCATTAGCACGTCATAGTAGGGCTGCAGGTTATGCCAAGCATTTCTCTCCAGCACCGCATTTCTAAAGCGCCTTTCTTCTTTTTCTCGCCTTCTCTTAAAGTCCTAGTCTCTACACCTAAAAGAAATATGGGAAACACTATCCACTAGGCCTCATGTGAAAGTCAAAATTGGTTGTCTGTAAAGTCAGTTTACGGACGATAGTTTAACGTGACAACGTCATAGCAAAACATTGATGAAATAATCGTAACGCTACAATGAGCGTAACGTTACAATGAGCATAACGTTACAATGAGTCATCCTTTTTCGTGCGTGCAGCCGGCATTCATCGATTTATTAGACGTTGCCACGTCAAAAACTACAAAACTTTTGGAAGTAGGTATATAAGTGTGTCTAGACTCCAGACAACCTGTTATATCTAATAATAGAACAAATTGTTGATTTCTCGAAAGCTTCGTCCCATTATGTTGTGCCAAGCGATATATTAAGTGGTGTCTTGGCACTATAAAAGACAATATTGTCTACATCTTGTTATAAACGTGTTGACCCAGACCAAACGGCTTATATAAGTTTCATGACGTCAGTAAATCTATTTAGAAAGCATTTTTGGGCATGTGACTTTGAAGGTTTTGGGGATGAAATAAGGGATCAGGGATCACGTGCGTAAAGTTTGAAATTCCTAACTAATATCAAGTATACATGGGAACGTAAGTTAATATTCTGTTTCTTTGTTTGTTACGCTTCCGCACTTAAATTGCCGAACTTTTGATGAATAGGGTATTTTACTGGAAAAATCTAATTAGTCTGTCACATAGTTTTCCAAAAAATATTGGACCCACCCTTGCCACGGGATTCAAATGTCTCACTTGCTGCCTCAGTCCCACTAATATAACGTGCCGGTCTGATATGAGAGTCGAAACTATTCAGAAAGAACAGCAATATTGATTTCCATAATGGTGGTAAAAGTCGATACCGGCCAAGTGTGAGTCGGACTTTCACACAAAGGATTCCGGACCATAAACTGAAAAAAAAACATGTTAATTGTATGGGAGCCCCTTTCAATTTAATTTATTTTTATTATTTGTTGTTATAGCGGCAATAGAAATACACACTCGGTGAACATTTCAAATGTGTACCTATTACGGTTCTCCCGCTGACAGACAGACGAATAGTGGAGGCTTAGTAATAGGGTTCCGGTGGTTACCCTTTGGGTACGGAACCTTAAAAAGTCATTTATTCAAATTAGGCTGAGAGCCAGCACTTTTTGAACGTCGAATTTTACATAAAGACAGTTCTTCAGAACGCCCCCCGTCAGTCACCACTTCCTAGTGTTTTAACTGGGAAGAAGAAGTGGCGCAACAAACTTCCCAGCAACACATCTGTCTATAACGTTTCAAGAACTTGAATTTATACTATAGTACGCATAGTATTATTAATACATGACACAGAAAAAAAGATCAACAGATCAAAGATCCAACATGGAAATCACAAAATTAAATATTATTTACCACTTGTTAGCTAGCACCCTCAATTATGCCATCAGAGAAAGATCTTTCATATAAGGTATGTATATATATGTATATTTCTGGAGTTAAGGGCAGGGGAGAGGGTGTAAATCGCCCCCTATATGGAAAAAGTTTAGGAATGCATAGTTTATTTATTTATATTTTTTATTCAAATTTGTAGGTTTAATTTGCGTAATTTTGTTGATATCATAAACCTGATTTATGAGGGGAGGTTGCCCCTATGCCACTCAACGTGGTTGTTGTCGTGGGAGGTTCGGTCGATGGAGTCCCGCTTCTATCCGGTTCCTATTACTGGGTGGTTTAATAACAATAACCACGAATTATTAGGATTTTTTTAACTTACCCAGTTCCATTTGATAAGTTGGTCGACTTTTAGTCATTAACTCGTTAAGCCTAGGTAGCAGTGATAGCTTTCTTTTTAAATCTGTTATATACTGCTACTACTATGATTTTTTTCACGTCTCCAAAAACTACCGTTTAGCTAGCAGAGACACTTGACTCTAACAAAAATTAGCACTTTAAAGCTTAATATTTCGCAAACGGATCCTTGGATGAAAAAAGGTTTTAGCAAACCCTCAATATTTTTCAACGACGTATCCAACGACACCCCACACCATGGGGTAGACGATAGCAAAAAATCGAGAACATCCATTGTCGGCGTGATTAATATGTATACCCATACCAAATTTCAACTTTCTAGCGCTAAGCGTCTCTGAGCTAAACCGCGGACGGTCAGACAGACAGACGGACATGGCGAAACTATAAGGGTTCCTTGTTGACGGAACCCTAAAAAGCTGTGTGTCGTCCATGCGTAGACTGTCGCTGTCGCTTCGCAGTCACTTCAGTTGTGTATTGTTGACCGAAACTTTAACCTATTTCTAATCCTTAACTTTGTTCTAGAATGACATATTCAATTTCAACTGAAGGACCAAAAGCAACCAGTTTAAGTAGACCCTCAGCCACACAGAGATATAAAAGAAAAAATAGACAGATCTGAGCTCTCGAGGTTCCTGTTGAAGTGGTACTAGACACCCACGCTAGCTACCCAAGTACCCAATAGTATTGTTTTAGTTAAACCAACGCCTCTCGTATATAAAAGAATACCTATAAGTAGGTATATACACTGAACTTTCAGATATTCGCGGAATTTTTCGTATGTGTCGTTTGATGTAGGAATTTAACCTTTTGGGGAAAATTCGAAGAATTTTTGATCATAGATGTTGAAGTTGAATATTTGATCTCATTGTGAATAGCGTTTAGTTCAAACGAAAGTTTTGATTTCAACTACGAGTAGGTATATCCTTTTCAAACGATGGAATTTTAAGCTTTTCATGTGTGTTTGTAGGTATTTAATTGTCAATCAGCAGCATTCGTTTGTTTATAGGATCGATAGGAATATTTTTTTTTTATATTTTAGCATTTTTTTTCGCTGACTACAATTTTTTCATAATTTGTGATAGAAGTTCAGATAACTCAAAAAGTTATGGATGGTCTCCTAGGAACGTTTTCCTGTAACTATAACGGATAAGGTAGCTGCCCTTACTGTCCCGTCTAAAGAATCCACCCTGTTTTTTGTATGGAATGTATGGTATCTTTCATCGGTTTTCGTTTTCATCGATTTATTCTTTTCTTTTTATAAAAAGTTGCCCCACATTTCTCCTGTATCCTGAGTGCGTTTACAAACATACAAACTCACATACTCAAACAGCCGGACCCGAAACTGCTATCTATATGCCATACAAATATTTGTTTCGTACGGGAATCGAACCCGCGACACGCAGCGCTGCAGCCAATCACTCAACCACTGCGCCAACCGTGTTATTTATTGATAGATAGATGTCGACATTGGTGCACGCGTGTGTAGAAGCATTGATAGTGCAACATTATTTGTGTATACTTTATATGATATATGCAAAATATGCAATGCTTTAGTCATGTTACGTAAATTAAATTAAAAGTTATTGTTATGGCTCTATCCGATCATTACTAAGCAATGATCGTTGTGTTGATTGACCAATATAACATTCATATATTTCGTTATAATATAGATTTTCAAAATCATCCTCAATTTTTAAGCTAAATTATGACAAAAGTGCACAATTCGGAGGCCATAGAACGTCATTTATTTCTTACGTCACAGTGACGCTTATTCGCTCATTCATTGACGAATGAAATCATGACTCATCGTTAGAATTGTATTACTAGAATGCCACCAACTAAAATACCGCCAAAAATTAATTGAATGAACTTTTACCGTCGAAAATTCAAATTCGTCGAGCCATTTTCGAGTTTTTGCGAGAGTGGCGCATGTCACTTGATTTTTTATATAAGAGATAGATAAATAATTTAATTATTTTTCTAGATTACACCCAAAAGCCAGCCCACGAATGCTGGGTCACCTGCAAACGAGGAAGAAGCTTCAAGAAACCTCAATACAGATCCGATTGTAACATTAATTCCATTTAAAACAACAGTTTTATATCAAAAATATTTTTTATTATAACAATATTTCTAATTATTTACAAAAAAAAACATTGAACAATAACTTACAGACGTACTTATTGCTCGAGATCACAGATTTTCATTGACATTCTTAAAATAACTTATTTCTATTGAAATTAAAGCCATCAGGCCAAACCGGTTTACCTTAGTATGCAATCGCAATTATTTACATAAATAATTGGAATATAAATAAGTTTAACATAAATAAACATGAAGAAGTTACATAGTTTTAATATTCTAGGATTTATGACTTAGAATAAATCTTAACTTCAAACCTAATTTATTACTTTATCTACAATCATTTCTACTTAAAATATACAAAAAAATAAGAAAATAAAATATACAAATATACAAGGTGACGACATTATAAACTATTTAAAGTATATTGTACCATGAATTAAACCTACTAAATGTTAAAAATATTTACAAAACATTTTTTTCCATACACATTCACAACATTATAGTTCTAATTGACACTATTCACACACGCAAAATTCTTCTCCATAATCAATGCCTATCCAAAAATCCGGCATTCTTCACAATATGGTAAATACTCTCTCGAGGAATTTTCTCCGCTTCCCTTTCAACGACTTGCATCTCCTTGTTTGTAAACCAGGACTCCTTAGCAAGTCCTGCAGCTACGTGAGGGTTATCATAGAAGTCTCTGGACTTCAAAAGTCCCCGTGGAAGCTGGGCTTCACTGGCAGCGTTTAATTCGACTGCTGGGTGAGGATGGACGGCTGCGACTCCAGGGGAGACGTACTGCACTCCAAGAGGTTGGTATTGCTGGGCGAAGAAGAGCCCAGGTCTGGCTTGAGCCATCGCGAATATGGCGACAGTGATGATGAGGAAACGCATTTTGACCTGAAAGAGAATGATCAGTGAGTGGAGGTAGAAAAAACTTACACGTTAGTAATACCGAAATATGTTCTTTTAGTACGACTTGGTTTGATAAGTTATTAACTATTTATTTATGCTGGTCCTTGAATCCCTTCTTGTGGTCAGGAAACACAAGTAGTAGTAACACATTTTCTACTCGTTCGAAGTCATAAATAACATACGAACAAATCGATTTAAGCCTCCGTTTTCTTTCTTCGTATCGATTGTCTGAGCTATTTAAAAATCGAAGGTACGACCATCTGTCTATCAGAATGACAACTTAACTACACCTTTATTAATGCACGACTAAATAATAAAATAAGAAACAAATAAAATTGTGTGCTTAGTGGTTAATATAACAAAACTAAATGAAGATTAAGAAAAGCAAAAGTGCCCAGCTGTTTCTAGAAAAGGCTATGCAAATCGATAACTTATAACTGTGAACAGCTAGACATGTAGATATCAACCATATATCTAATGTTGCTAAAACTGATTCTGATTATCTAAACTTGCTGACAGAGTCATTTCAAAAGGCAAATGAGGCCTTAACAAATCCTAAGGTAAAAAATATTTATTCCTAGAATTACCAACGTACCCATTTCGATCAGAGAAACAAGAAAGCACGCGTGCCCCGGCTATCCAAAACTTGACCAAAAGGACTTTATTAATCACCGCTGCCACTCAAAAAATCTTGATGAATTGAGAATATTTCAGCAGCAAAATTTTGTATTAAACAAAAAATATTGTTAAACATGGTATTGGATTTTCATGTCAATTTTCGTATTAAAAAAAAACGTTCAAATGCAAACCGCAGTAGTATCTCAGCGACAATCAATGTCAATAACTTTTCTAAACGTTGGGAAATTGCAGGAGTTTTTAACATTGTGTGACTGCGATATGAATGCAAACGGTCCTTTTAAAGTACGACAGCTGTACCTATATTTTTGAGAAATCTCTCTTCCTTATCTGTCAAAAATCTTATGATAATATGTATGTATGTTATCAGATGCGCTTGCGATTACTTGAATTTGAACTTTTATTTAGAACCACGAAAATTGTGAGAAAACATTCTCCAAGAACTTTACCGATTGCGTCAATTAACTTGGAATTTTATAAGATACCTACGTCAAGAACACAACCCTTATCATATTATATTGATAGTTTAGACATGGTCAAAGATAAGTAATTGCTGGAACTAAAGTAGAGGAGAACTTATAAGAAGCTTATTAGCATGGTAACATTTAGACCAGTAAAAATATTGTTTTATTTAGCACTTTTCTGAATTTATCATTTAGATCCACCATCGTACCCACTATACACGTCAACTCCCTACGAAACAAAACCAAATCAAAACGCACGTACACTAACAGCACCAAAAACGAAAACACACAACACTTACAAGTTTCACGGTCACAGATTCGACGCAAGCGCAGGCGGTACTGCGCGCGGGCACACAGTGCAACCAATATATAGCCGCATAGACAGGCCGAGCCAAGTAACCTTCTGAATGCTTCCGGGACAGCTGACCAGTTGGGAACGTCCAACTCTATCGCTGACAAGGATTTCGTACAAGTTACATTTGTAAGCCATTGAGATGCGGATCAAGAGATTTTGTTAGGGCTGTCAAGTAAGTTCGATCAGCTGTTAGGTAATTTATTAGGTGACGCAAGGTCATAGAGGATCCGGCAATCGAGAATCGTGAATGGAGTTATGTTTTGTTGAGTTAAAATTGTGTACGATTTAGAACCTGAATATTATGGCAGATAAAAAGAAACGTATAAGTCTATATTTCAAGGAATCTATTTGTCACAGAGGTAGGTAGTGAAACCCTAGAGGATCGATCTAGAGAAGGATGTAGACTGGTCAGACTGGTCGCACAAAACGCTTCTGACAAAGAAATGTGGATAAGTATGCATATACCACTTGAGTACAATCAAGCTCTTTTATAAACCACAAAAACTTATCCTGCACACGATGTTCCTTGTCCCAAAAATAAAATTGTTCCCGTTAAAAGACAAAGTTTGAAAATTGAAGCATCGTAGTATTTAATAAACAAACATGTTACAGTAGAAAATACAATTTTCTAAGCGCAATCAACCCTGGAGAAAGTTCGTGAAACATGTATTAAAGTATTAATGCTACAAAAGCCTCTCATGAGTCGACTTGTGTTTACAAATGTGGAGAGACTAATATAAGGCTCTGCTCCGTTTACTTTAGCAATTGTTTCTTTGTTGAACACGGTGTTTCATCAAAAGATAAATCAGTTTGTATTTGGTAACGAGGTGGTAACTGAATATAGATTTGTAACGCTATGTGGGAACAGAAGTGTGGTGAGAGAAGAAGAAAAACCTTTCGTTGTTGTGATTGTGGCGATGCTTGGGGGATGTCTATTTACAGTTGTGGAATCCACATCTTCTTAAACGACATCCACATTGTGGATGTCGTTTAAGAAGATGTGGATTCCGGAAACCGGCCGTTAAGGGTTGTGGAGGTCTGGTAGGCAGCCGCTCCTCGTAAAATACTGGTATTCAGCTGAATCCGGATTGACTGGAAGCCGACCCCAAAATAGTTGAGAAAAGGCTAGGCAGATGATGATTCATGACAGTTAAATTGTTTCTCCGGGACTCATCGAGATACATTGCCTTTTCCAGGCGGGCTAAATGTATGTCCAATTTTCTTGGATTGGTCTTCCGCGTACTTCTTTTCCATTGAGCTTATTTTGTGTTATGTCATCATCGAGTTGAATTTCTCTTAGGGATGATAATAAATTTAAAATTTTAAGAACAATGAAATTCCTGGGACCTACTTTGACATTGAATCAAATCGTGAAATCATTGCACTATTAAAAGATATTGCAATTATATCACTTTTGAATTAAATGATAAAACTTGTAATGCAAACTTGTCAAGCAAAAACTTGCAAGATCTAAAAGTCAATATTGAGATCAATTAAAACCAGTTCAGCTTTAAGTCCAAGGTTTCAATTATTTCTGTAACTTCATAACAACAAAATATAAACGAGTATGGAATGTTACTCACCAGGAAGACGCATGAAGTATGAACATTTATGCATGTATAAAAAAAATTGTATGACCGTAAATTATTTAGCTCAGCCATATCCGTAAAAGTTTACCATGATTATTAATAGGCACATATACAGCAATAGTTGTTGTTGCTATTCCACCAATTCGCACCAAACGTTTCCAAACGTCTTTTATAATGCGCACAGCAAAGGGGTGGAACTCTCTGCCTGCGTCTGTGTTTCCGAATGCATACAACCCTAATATCTTCAACATTAGAGTGAACAGGCTTCTTCTGGGTAAGCTCGCTCCATCGTCGACTTTGTCTCTATCATCTATGACCTAGACAAGAGTCAAGAGCAAACTCATCTCAATTAAAAAAAAATAGACAGATCATAGACTCGAAACAAAATTCTTTAAATACTTGAAAATAAACTCAAAATATACTTCTTTGAAACCCTTTATGTTGAAACCAAACCACTTGGAAATATGCCTTGCCAAGCTATATAAGACAATCTCCAACATTTTCTATCCTAAGCCTTACATGCACGTGCAGTAGGCTACAGTAAGGGTCGGCCAGCCCATACACAATGCCCAAAAAAATAAATTATAAAAATAAATTTGTCATCGTTAGTATTGTGATTTCAACCCTGAATAATGTGGTGAGTTTTTTTTAGCACGCCCATGCTATCTTATGTTTCAATATTGTATTCGTCATGATTATCATCATCATCATCGTATATCATCGTATATATCAGTCCACTAACATTCAGCACAATGTCTTCGACTGCTGTCATCCAACTGCCACATAAAAATAAAATTTAAAGATAGTTGTAATCCTTTATTTAGATCCAAAAACATATCCATACTAATATTATTAAGCTGAAGGGTTTGTCTGTTTGTTTGGTTGAACGCGCTAAAGTCAGGAACTAATGGTTCGAATTGAAATTTTCAAAGGCTATATAACATCACGCTACGAACAAAAGATGTGGAGCATTAATGAACAAAACTTAACAAAAAAAATACTACCGAATTGAGAACCTTCTTCTTTTTTTGAAGTTGGTTAAAAATGTGACGCAGACGAAGTTGCGCGGGTCAGCTAATCGCACTAATATTATAAAGGCGAAAGTTTGTGAGTGTGTGTGTATGCTTGTTACTTCTTCACTGGCAAACGGCTGGACTGATCTTGATGAAATTTGGCGCAGAGGTAGATTATGGTTTGGAATAACACATGGAATACTTTACATCCCGGGAGTATGTTCCTTTGGGTTAATTTTCGACATTCACGCGGGCGGAGGCGTGGGCTTGTCATTCATAATTTCACACATTGTCAACTCAATGTCTAGTGAATCAACAACTAGTTCTGCTTGATCAGCTTTGGCAGAGGTCTCCTTGTTTTCTCACCCAATTTGATTCATGGCTGCCCTAGTCCTTGTTTTTTCTTCTGTTGCCTCTATTCTATCTTCCCACCTACGTCCTTCTTATACTGTCTTCCCCGTTTTCTTCTTTTATTTCTGAGGTACAAGAAGATTAGTTTAATTTCAGTTTTCTATGCTTCTTATGACATCCACTATTCAATCCTCTGTCCCACTTCAGTTTCCTTATCCTAAATTTTATATATATATATTTTTTCCGTCACGTCGTGATTGAGTGACTGACAGAAAACGCACATACGAAACTAATGGTTGTAAAAAACTGAAGTTATGTATGTAGTATTATGTGTATTCCAGGGTTGCGGAATTTGTTCGAAAGAGTCACCGCGGCCCTGGAACGCAAAGGGCTTTGGAAGGAACACGGATGGGTTTTAGTCAGTAAGAGTCTGACACGCCCTTCCGCCCCACCCAGAGCGGAAGAAGTCATTTGATGATTTCCCATCCTAAAAAAAAAAAAAAAAAAAGTATTACTTATGTGTATTAAATATGTAGTTTGCCTACATTTCATAGGGGTGCACTAAGAGAGGATTACCCGAAATTCTTACGGGAACGGAAAAAAAGGGATATGCGCGTACGAAGTCGCGGGCAAAAGCTAGTTATCTATATTTCGATATCTTAACTGCTACCAGCCTGTAAAGGTCGTTGCACCACCTAGCCTAAGGGCATCCTACCTGCCATAATAATATCAAAACTGTCATTTTTTTTTTTTATTTAATATGGGTTTGCTCTTGACTCTAGTCTAGGTCATAGATGACAGAGACAAAGTCGACGATGGAGCGAGCTTACCCAGAAGAAGCCTGTTCACTCTAATTTTGAAGAAATTAGGGTCGTATGCGTTCGGAAACACAGACGCAGGCAGAGAGTTCCACTCCTTTGCTGTGCGCATTATAAAAGACGTTTGGAAACGTTTAGTGCGAATTGGTGGAATAGCAACAAGGTAGGGATGGTAACTTGCAGTGCGTCTAGATGTCCGATGGTAGAAGGGGGTCGGTGGGATGAGATCATGATGTCATGCCTTAGTCTAGCCTTAAACTAAACTAATTCAATTCTATATTACATAATAACATACTTACGTACCTATTATGCTCAAGCTATTATGCTAAGTACCATTATGTATACGTACTTGTGTTAATATCATCTTATCCTCGACATTAATACCGTATCACGTGAGAAATCTCAACGTAACGTAACAAGGCTTTTAATACAATTTGTAACAACAGGCGTGTATATGGAAATATAATTTATATTGTTTAAAATTGAGCAAGGTGATCTATGGTTGGGTATTTTTAGTTTCTTTGCGTGGTCGAATGAGACATGAAGAGATTTACTGGAGAACCAAGGTTATTGAAATAGGATATTTTACATGCGTGACGTCACGACACTAGAAAAATTGTACCACCATAGTGACGTGACGCGTGTCTTCTACGCAAAAAAGTATAAAACGTGTCCAATATTTTTGGAAATCTATCTGACGGACTAATTAGATAGTTTCAGTAAAATACACTATTTCTATTATATTGGCGGTCGTCAAACACAATCGTCGCAAAACGGAACGTCATTGGGGCCGATAGGTTCTGGTGTGGATCAGAAGGTTAGCGTTGGAAGTCCTCCCACAAGATGGAACGTATCTTGATGAAAGCCACCGGAATCCGCTGAATGTGAGGAGCATGGGAGCGGTCGATGTGGCGACGTTTAAAAGACGTGAAGACGCCTATGACGTATTTTTTTTTTTATTATTATAAGTACCTACTATTCGTTTTTTACGTCTTTTTATTTTTGTCGTAAATAAGTTAATTTGAAGACCGCGCTATCGCATTGGGTAGATACCTGTCATGATTGTGTAAGGAAGATTTTAATAAATAAATAAAAAAATACAGCAGTTTTACAGTAATCATGGGGAAAGTAGTTAGGTCCTGGTTTCAGTATCTAATTTGTCAACTTTTTTTCCTATCATTATAGGTTCGTCAAACATAACAAAGCTTACACAATGATTGGTCAAAGGAAAATATTGATAACGGTATAGCGATTGGCTACTGTAGATTCTAATTATAAATAGTTATGGTAAGTTTAAGCAGAAGTGAGGAGGAGGCAAAAGATAAATAAATTTTCCAGTTGCATACCTTGCAAACAGCAGTGCGATTCTGTAAATCTTTCAACGTGAATGCTTAGGTGAAGTGAACATGAAGTGAACTGTCAATCCATACAAACAAAATGAAATGACAGTTCACTTCGTGCTCACTCCACCTGAGTGAACACGGTGAGGTGTTGACAGAATAGACCAGCAGATATCTAAAGGGAGTTCCAAGAATCCAAACGTCGTTAGATAATCATGTGTTTAAAGTAGGTCATAAGAAAAAAACAATTAAAATGAACGAAGAGATGAACGGAGGGTCATAAGAAAACAAAATAGAGACAGGCTGTTACCAAGAACCAATTAAAGGTGGGTTCACTGGCCACAAAATTGTATTCAAATAGAAACACCTCTTCTTCATAAATACTAGTTTATTACAAAACCCAATGTCGGTTCAAATGACAAGGCTGGTGACAGCAGTGGTTTTGCAAAACATTTTGAAATATACACGAGTCATGTGATGTTTGGTTTGGCATTCAACCAACCGGTCAAGTCCTAGGTCAAACTCGAAACTCATGTAGATAGTAAACGTTCTCTACTGTGAAATAGTAAAAACCATAAAGATGGTTTCTGATAGCTAACGCAATAGACAGAAACATAGTGTTTTTTTTTTAAGGATGGGAAATCATCAAATGACTTCTTCCGCTCTGGGTGGAGCGGAAGGGCGTGTCAGACTCTTACAGACTAAAACCCATCCGTGTTCCTTCTATAGCCCTTTAGGTTCCAGGGCCGCGGTGACTCTTTCGAACAATTCCGCAACCCTGGCAGAAACTGGGGGTGCTTAAGTGAAAAGTGAATAGAAACCCTGAAACTTAAAGGGCTTTAGAAGGAACATGGATGGGTTTTAGTCGGTAAGAGTCTGACACGGCCTTCCGCTCCACCCAGAGCGGAGGAAGTCATTTGATGATTTCCGATTCTTAAAAAAAAAACCCCAGTTTGCAACTATGTTTTCTGCAGCTGTCTTCATAAGGCCGAAAGGGTTTGCAAAATAAGTTACAGCTATACTGGGCTCGGTATCGTTATTAACATTACACTCAGCAAACTAAGTATCCGATATGGCACATTCTCTCACGAATTTTCACCAAATCATCATCCGCCAACAGGAAAACATATTTTCTAAGATATTTTCCTGTTGAGAACCACTTGAACTGATTACTTTTACTTGTAGAGTGCCTACGTTATCGGTAACAATCTGTTGCCGTTTTCTAAACGTCATATTTTTTTTATTTATCTAATATGGGTTTGCTCTTGACTCTAGTCTTGGTCATAGATGACAGAGACAAAGTCGACGATGGAGCGAGCTTACCCAGAAGAAGCCTGTTCACTCTAATTTTGAAGAGATTAGGGTTGTTTGCGTTCGGAAACACTTACTTGTCGCAAATAAACTCTTCTTCTCTTCTTTCTTTCTTATCACGTTGAATCTACAAGGGTGGACTTGGCAGGGTGCCTACTATGAAAACACCTGTGGATAAGTTGAAACGTTGCCACGATTTGGAAAGCCCACTCTTACAAACAATAAAAATAAATTTGCAAGTTTTTTTACTAAAAATTGAACAACTTGCCTGGACTTACTTTGGATCGGAATCTATCAATGAGGAAAAATATTTTCTTTTAAATCATTTTATTTGTAGGTTGGTATTTCAAAACAAAGGAAACTGTATGCTTTTGCATTTGGTGCCTTTTCTTTATCTTAATGAAGCTTTAAAAAACAATGTTGGACGTAATATTTTAAAGGAAATAATTCTCGTAGATAACGCAATATTGTACTCTGAGTGTACAATATTTTGCGTCGAATATTCAAGGTTGAACCTTGAAATCATTTGATGTTATGTATTTTATATTACTTCCGAATTTTAATTCCTAATCAATGTAACATCAATTTATTACTAAATATTACATTTACGTCCATACATTTCTATTTAATCTTTACATTTCTAACGTGATAAGAGATTTGATAGAAATGTACGAGTACATGAATGCATAGTTTATGCATAGGTAATTGAAAGATTTTGCTTGCGTGGTACAATTCGTGAAAATATATATATATATAAGTGGTAAAATAGAGAAGTTACACGCTTTTGAAGTTATTCGTAAAATCTCGTCTAAGTTGTATGCCGCCACAAATTCACTATAGCGTGACTTGCGAGTGACGTCACAAGCAACATCTCTATTTATCTTAGATTTAAAATGCTCACAACTCCTCCATTTCTTGAGTTTTTTTTTAATTCCGCTTCTTGTCTTTTTTCTACGTCATCTCTCTATATTAGTAGCCAAAAATTAAAAAAAAAACCATTCCAAGACACTATTAATTTGACTTCTTACTTCATGCTCTTAAGCTAAACATAAAGCAATAATCCACATCGTAACTTCTAATGCGCAGACCATGTTATCAAATGCCCTTAGAAACTCAAGACTTTAATCTTATTAGTGCTGCTAAACGCACTTAATAGATAATCTAAGGCTGATTTAATTTCCACCCGCCTCGCATCGTTGCCTCTCGGTAACAATATTAAAGAATAGTTCTTGTTCTACATTCATATTTTGCCAGCTACAGAAAACATTATGCTTACGCACAGCTACGGAAACCAAAAAAAACCCACTATCAATCGATCGTAAGCAGAAAACTTTATCACTCCGAAACGCCTTCAATAGACAATCAAGCTCAGAATTAGTAGAAGCTCGCCTTCCGACGCCGCCTGAGGCTACGTTCATTTCCGCGTGGAGCTCACCGCTTCCGTTAAATACCGTCTATATCCGTTCTGCCCACAGAGCAGAGAGATGCAAGCCAGCCCGAGCGGCTGTGCCAGTAGATTTAAATTCATACTACCAACATTTTCCATGCAAACCAAAAAAATGTACAGATATTACGAGCCTTGAATATAAAAATTATACATTCATTAGTGGGCACCGCCGCATCTAGCCGCTGACGGCGCTGTAATAACGTATTTGACTTTATTTAAAATCTAGAGAAAAGATAAGGACGCAGTAATATTTTTTTTAGTTTCATAATATTGAGAGTTCTGGAGCGATTTTTCTAGATATATTTATGATAAACAGAGAAAGAACTAATCGCGTGTGACATCACTCGCAAGCCACACCATGATGAATGCGCCATTTAATCAGCGACATAAGTGACATGGGCAAGTCATTATACAATATTGAATAAAGATGCCACTTAGGTTGCTGAAAAATCAGCGAAGTTAAATGAAAAGGCGAGACTTTTAATGAAACGGATGATTAAGGCGGCTGCGAAATTTCCACCAATTTAAATTATTTTGACAAAATTCGTACTATTTCAATCAATAGTCAAATATTCAAATGGTCAAAAATTCCGTGGTCTGTGGTTCTACTGCTACGTAATGACAGACTGTGTTTTGAGTAGAGTTATGTTGGGGTATGGCTTTAGACAAAAATACATTTTATTCATCAAATATTTACAAAAAGTTCAAAATGTTTGAGCATGAGGACGTGACATTTCGGTAGCGTATGTCAATCACACATTTTTGGATATTTTGGTGTTCGTGATCATTGATAAAATGTTACTTTGTGCAGTAAAACAAGGATTATTTCTGCCTTCGGACATTAAAACATGAGTAATTAACAAACTACTTAAAGCAACTAGCTTTTGCCCACGAATTCGTACGCGCATATCCCTTATTTCCGTTCCCGTATAGCCTATAGCATTCCTCATGAATGTGGCTATCATATACAAAAATAATGATTTATTACAAATTATTTATTTATTTTATTTTTTTATATTGATAGGCACGCGTTTGACCACTATCTCACCTGATGGTAAGCGATGATGTGGTTGAAGATGGAGCACGCTTGCCTTGAAGTAACCTATTCACTCTTGACTTAAAGACTCCCAGGTTTAATTAATATTTAATTAATTTTAAGAGCATTAAAAAACTATATATTAGACCAAACTACTAACTTTTCAACAACTACAACACATTTTTCATAACAGGTTTCTTGAGAAGCAATGCAACATTTTACTATCTTTACATAATCAAACAAGAATAGATCACTTCTCCAGACGTAGTTCAACTTAGTTGAAAAGGTTTCACTTCGCAGTACACAATACCTATCTCTCGGAATACTTCCCTTACAGAATAAGCTGCATCGATCTTCCCTATGACCTTTATAGAGGCAGCCAGTGCAGCCCTCCCACGCCACACCCACGGGTTTTAATACAATGTTCTGAAAATAGGTTTGATGAAAATAAATTGTTTGCTTATTCTTACGAGTACATGGCGCAGCGCGTGTTGTTACACGTGGATAAAGTAAAAATAGTATCTAAGTGGGAACACGTGGCGTTGCGAAGTTAAAAGCCAAAACCCGTGGGAACTGCCAGGGTTGCGGAATTTGTTCGAAAGAGTCACCGCGGCTCTGGAATGCAAATACGGATGGTTTTAGTCAGTAAGAGTCTGACACGCTCTTCCGCTCCATCCAGAGCGGAAGAAGTCATTTGAAGATTTCCCATCCATAAGAAAACCCGTGGAAAAGGGTTTATATTTTTAACCAATTTCAAAAAAAGGAGGAGGTTATATTTATGTTCGACTGTGTTTTTTTTATGTAAGTTTACCGATTTTAATGTGGTATTGTGGTGGTATTGTCATATCAAGTGGGCAAAAATCGATTTCGTAAAGATGACAAATGGGTGAGTCTTCCTACGGATGTCAAGGATCGCAAATAGTTATCTAATTAAACAAATCTATGAAAGAGTAATTTTTAAACGGACTTCTTTCACCAAAATTGTATTTTCTTAAAAAAAACGTATTTTTTCTTTTGTGCTATTTTTACCAACAAGTGAAGTCACCAGCCCCGACCCTTGAACTTGGATGTACTTTTTCTAGTTTTTATTGATTTGAAACGCAAAAAAAAGTAAAATAATGATTTTCTCATCCAATAAAAAACCTACCTATGTGTATCTTGGAAACAGCGTAATTAATACATAAAAAAGAACAGATGAAAGAAACCCAATAAACATTTAAGTCCTTTAATAAAAAAGTCGAACTCAACGAACGACCTCTTCAAAGCAATTTCTTTAAAAGTAAACAGCCAATTGAAAACTCCGAAAGACGTCAAACATCAATAAGTAAGTAACTTGGTAACAGTAAATGCGGATGTAAGTCATTACTTCGACGGAAGCCCGGAGCGGACGGAAATGAGCGAGCCCGCGCGGCGCGGCGGCGCGGCGAAGGCAAGCCGCTTCGAGCAAATAAATTGTGACTGATTGATAACATTGTTACGACTTTTTTATAATATTGGCTTGCAATCAGGCTGGACACTATTTAATTTAAAATGCGACATATTTAAAAATCTGAACTCTATACAAAAAACAGGTTTACAGCGACACATAATGACAGCTTTTTGATAAATGCTTATGAAGGTATAAAACGATACTCATAATCAAAAATTAGAATGTTTAATTTTTTTTCTGTCTGTTTTTTTGTTCTGGTTAATCTTCGAAACGGCTGGACCGATTTGACGAGAACTTCAATGGCTCATGATATGAGGAGTAAGTAATGCTACTACTATGAAATTGTGAACATACGCGGATGAAGTCGCGGGCAAAAAAATTACACATTTCATCGACTGGTGCTGTTTATACAATGTGTAACAGAATAAATGCAAGACCTGAAAAGGGGTATTAACTCATCATTTTGAACAACAACGCAAAAGACTACTAAAATAGAATTCTATAAAAGTGCTCTCAATTCGTATTGCAGTTTACGTAACAGTGCCCAGTGGTGGACTAAGGGTCAGTCCACACTGGGACGTGAAACGACGCGCGATGTGACGATGTTTGAAGAGGCCAGTTATTTCGCTCTGTGCATCGATGGGTGCCACGCGATGCGTTGCGTTAGGGCTACAAGGACGCAGGGATGACACTGAGCAGTTTTAGATACAAATCAGAATAACATGCCACACAGTTCTTTAAAACGATGTGCATCTACGGAACGCGCGCGCGGACGAGGAGCCAGAGAGACGAAAGGGGAAGGAGTGCGTTAAAATATCGGAGCGGCAACGCAACGCAGCGTTTATTCGACTGCATTGTCGTTCAAAAACTTACACACCCTGCTACGTCAGAGAGCGATGCTGCGTCGCGCTACATTTCATTGCGTCCCGTTACGTTACACTGCGCCTTGAAGCACCTGGAGGTTTTTCCGAATTCTCTCACCTTGAAATGTGTACCTAGTTTTTATTGATTTGAGATGGGTTTGCTCTTGACTCTAGTCTAGGTCATAGATGACAAAGTCGACGATGGAGCGAGCTTACTAAGAAGAAGCTTGTTCACTATAATTTTGAAGAGATTAGGGTTGTATGCGTTCGGAAACACAGACGCAGGCAGAGAGTTCCACTCCTTTTCGAGGAGCTATCTTAAAATGCGCGCGCAGCATCGCGACGCCTCTCAGTGTTAGCTCACCTTTACTCAGCAGGTGAGGCCAATGCCCAGCGGTACGAATGCAGGTCAAACGATGTACAACTACGTATACACACATATAAATATGTATGGAGAGTTGCGACATTTCGTGTGTTGTGTTCGGACGAGAATATTTGTGCAATACTTGGTTTATGAGAGTTTAGGTATGAAGGATTGGAGTAAGGTGTTAAGTTGAATTGGAGTTTTGTATCGAAATTGGTACCGGTTTAGTAAAAGACCCTTATTTAACATTGGACGGAAATGTAGTGAACTGACATGATGCTGATATTATAATAATTCAAAGAAATTGGCAGAGTACAAGTTAAACTAGTCTAGGTATATGTAACCGGAAAATTGCAAACGCCGTAAGATTGTAAAATATCGCGTGAAATTGTAAACTATTTTTAACCGACTTCATAAAAAGGATTCTCAATTCGGATGTAAAAATACAACCAAAACCAAAAATAAAAACAAAATTTTAATGTTTTTTTTACCTCCACCGTCAATTGTAAACCGATGTGAAAAATTTTGAACACCTTGTATATGGTTACGTTAGGACCAATTTTTCACATCCATAAACGTTCTTTACATCTCCAAATTTTATTGAATCAATACAGACTACCAACATTCAATTTTACACTGACAACTCAGAATCCATTCAAACAGCCTCAGATTAAACGCACTTTTAACCCAGATTCTAGTAAACATTAGCCATTGCAGATAACTAATCTATTTGCATGTCCTTCACGACGGACCTCAGACGTGACTTAAATGTACCAGAGCTTTCGTCATATGTATGGGTTTGGTTTAAGTAAACGTTTTGTGACATCAGTTTGTTTGTTCTTGCGTTTTTTATGGAATGTTTGGTGAATCTTGATTTAAAAATGTTGTGGACGATAAAGGACAACTGCAATTAATCATTTATATTAATGGAGTTGCACTGGCTTTTTTGTAACACAGCATTTTTTTATGTTTGTTTTAGTATTAAATTTCGTTTTAGTTTTGATATTAGGCACCCAAAAAGCAATTGTTTTTAAAAAAATATATTGTTTTTTTTTTGGTTATTTAATTAAGGCCTTTAGTTAAAATCGTATGCTTTGCAAAGATCTTTTATGTGTATTTCGTGGAAAATGTTGTTGGTCTTTTTTGGGTTTTTTTCTAAAACTGTTATGTGTCACTGTTTCACAGACAGCCATGAAATTTCATTTAAATTTGCATCCAACATACGTCAAAAAAATAAATATTTATATAAGGGACGGAGTAGGTCAACTTCCCCAAAAGATTATGATCTAATCAGTAAATCTACTAATAAGAGGTAGAGTCTGTTGCGATCAAACCCCCTTCGGAGTTTTTGGCGGGATTTTTTAGAGTAAAGTTTAGTGGCTGTTTTAATTATTCGTAAATTGATTCCTAGTGGATATTGTGATGTAAATTGGTGTAGTTTTGTGTCTCAAGTACCTGGTATAATTGAAACAGGCGTGATCTCGGTTAAGTGGAGCTGAGAATACAATAGAATAGAATAGACTACTCTTTATTATAAGTTACAGAAAAGATATATGAAGAAAAACATTACGTAGGGTGACACAATGGGTGGTCTTATCGCTAAAAGCGATCTTTCAAAGACAACCTTTGGATGGATTTTAAAGAGAGAAGGAAAGACAGTGCTGTAGGTAGTCTTAGGTGTACTATTTATATATACAATAAATACATAATGGATAAAAACGTATATACAATAATAATTAAGTAAAGGCGATTAAGGAGAGAGATAGTGATTTTTCACCACAGTTTTAAAAGTAGACAAAGATTGAGCACGCCTTACCGACACGGGCAAGGCATTACATAACTGCACCGCTTGAATCGTTTAAGATTTTTCGTAGAAGCTGGTGGAATGCATCGGCGGCATCTCTAGTCTCAAGTTTTCCGATGACCTCAGATATCTAATATGTGTGTCATGAAGGAACTTGAAACGTTTTTTAAGATAAGAGGGGGTTGTAGGATTGAACAGAATACTGTAGAGCAGAAATAAAATGCGAGAATCCCGGCGAAGTCGTATGGGAAGCCACTTGTGCTTTGTACGAAATACGGAAATATCCTGGGACAACTCACGCACGGTCATCCGATCTCAAACTAGGCAGAGCCTGTGCTATGGCAACCAGACAACTGAAAAACATACTTATATATTTCTAAATACATACATATTTCTAGAGATATTACACCCAGACACAGAACAAATGATCATGCTCATTACACAAAGATTTGTCCTGGGTGGGAATCGAACCCACGACCTCCGGTTTAGCAGTCAGGGTCACTAACTACTCGACCAACATTCGATCATATTTGCGCAGGCCCAATAAAGAAGAATTTTATTGTAGTATTGACTACCTCACTCGAAACTTGCCGAGAAGACCGAATCGATATATTTGTAACCAGATACTCTAATAGGATGTGTTACATCCGCATTCTAACGCAAAACGCAAGAAATTAAGGACGTGAGACTAGGCAATTTGGTCAAAAGACTATAGCCTTCCCTTCGGGTAAAATAAAAAAAAAATCAAGCCCCCTTGTTAGACGTGTTATGCTACGAGTTTTTGTTCTGTATAGTTGCATTCCCCTCTCAAAACGGATTCATGGAGTCATTGGCACGGGCATGGCATAAAAGCACCGTTGTACAAATTCCGATAATCAGTAGTTTCGTAAAGCAATATACTCGTACTATGGGTTTGTTTTAAATAAACGTTTGGTGACATCAGTTTGCTCGGTTTTGTGTTTTTAATGAAATGTTTAGTTTATGGAGTTGGTAATGTTGAGCCACTGCATTAGGAAATTCATAAGTGCCTAGAATATCTATTACGGTGATTATTATTACTAGGCCCCCTTTCCAATGGCGTGCCCATGCCACCACGTCACCACGGCTCTAAAACGAAAAGGACTTTAGAAGGAACACGGATGGGTTTTAGTCAGTAAGAGTCTGACACGCCAAAGCGGAAGGAAGGAAAGAAGTCATTTGATGATTTCCCACCTTTAAAAAAAATGCCTATTCCATCACGATTCCGTTGTGAAAAAGAGATGTGAGAGAGTGCTGTTCGTAATGTATAGCTCTGTTTTTCTCGAAATCTTGTAACAGAACTCGAGAAAAATCCGCCTTCGCTACGTGAAATTGCTCAACTTTTACCTTTACTTACGCTAACTTTGTCTTGAACAGGAAACTAACGCTTCAAAGCTTCGTATTGATTCGATCTAGAGTCTTTTTTTGTCCCACAACATATGTCAAATGTAATATCTGAACTTAGATAAAACTTCACACTTAAATGAAACGACGCGCGTATACTGCATAGTATCAGAAATTTTCTTTGAATACTTAACAAGCTTTAACTGATCCGATTTTCTTTATAAAATTTCTCAGTTTTATGTTATCTACCTACTCCGATCACTGGTCATTACGAGTAATCACAAGCCCGAAAGTCGACAAGCATTCTTGCTAAGGTTATCGAGTTATTCAGTTACTAGGATGTGGAGTTTAGATTGGCAGACGCCAGAGTTGGGCGTAATCAACTACTTTTGTAATCGGATTAATAATCTGATTGAAAGTAATCATGAATACATCAATCATGATTACTTTTAATCTTGATTACTTTCAATCATGACTACATTTGTAATCATTAGTTTTGATTACAATAGTCAGTAATCTTAATTACATGGGTAGATTTGATTAATTTTTTAAGCATATTTTTAATAAATGCGGTTCTATATTCAATCAGTATGTATCTTGTATGTCTGCGTTTTTCTAAAAACTTCTGATCCAATTTGGATGTCATGGACGTTTTGTACTCTTTCGTTATTTAAATCCTTAAGTAAATTCGAAAAAGAATTTCTGCGTGCTCAATTGCATTTCGAAGATACGGCACGCGGGGTGCGGGAGTTGGGTGGGGTACGAAAACTGAATAGAGAATCTCTTACTTTTTGTCAAATGTTGGTAAAGAAATATTTGGAGAGCGTAGAAACGCGATTTGCAGAGTTTTTTGATTTCTCCTCAAAAGTAGCTCAAAATGCAGCAGTTGCTGCAATGTCTTACCCCAGATTCAAGGACAAATGGCTTGCTTGTGTTAATATAGAATACCATTCCAGAATCAAATCTATTTTTAAAGGAGCTGTAATCAAGGAAATCCATGAGGCACCTGAAACGCTTCAAGTCACACCTAATAATATATATGAAGACAGCTATTTTGAGTTTGACACTGATTCTTCAGAGCCTGATTCGGGAGATATGTACCAAATACAACGCTCAAAGGCAGATGCCATTATTTCTCATTTTTTAGCGGACCAGGATCGGGATGTATCGATGCTAAATCGATACCCTGAAATTAAACGTGTTTTTAAAAAATATAACACACCTCTTCCGTCATCGGGTCCTGTCGAAAGACTTTTCTCATATGCGACCATGACCAATTTACCTAAATCACACAGACTTTCGGATGAGATGTTTGAAAAGAGGGTGCTTTTAAAATCTAATTTAAGCCACACATGGCACACATAAAAATAATTCTTGATTGTTTTCTTAAGTATAATAATTATTAAAAAAAATTAATTCATGAGACTGATCAAAAAATAAAGATGATTTACAATGTTAATGATTTTATTTTTCGAATTCCTAAATGTAGTTAGTATGCATCAATCAAAAAAGTAATCAAAATAACGATTACAAACTAATAATCATTAATCACCGATATGATTACTTTCTTGATTAATTTCCGTAATCTGTAATCTTGATTGATGATTACAAAATGTAATCGTAATCCTTAATCATTAATCTGATTACAATTTGCCCAACTCTGGCAGACGCTTCATATTGTTCACCTACAAAAAAAGGGGGCTACTCTCTAAGCCCGAAGTCTGTAGTTTCGGGATTAGTTGCGGGCGTATTCTAGTCCGTATCACATAACCACTAAGAATGAATGACAATCGTGTTGTCATTCAATCTTAGTTCGGGTTCGGAACTAATCGTAAGCCCGTAGGTGACACGGAGTAGAATACGCCCGTAACTAAGCCCGAAATTACGGACTTCGGGCTTAAAGAGTAGCCCCTTGGTTAGAATAATACCGAGACCCTCATAAAAGGATAAAATTAAAATGTGCTGTAGGTACCATAGATATTTTATATTTCTATGGTAGGTACTAAACTACACATTTTAAAGCAAAGCACTATACAATTTAATTAAACCATTATCTCGGAAATCGTTTTAACCTGAATACTAACTCCTATAAACACGCTAACTTAGCTTTTAATACCTACAATGTTAAAAGTTCAAAAGTGGGTAGACACGAAACAACTTTTTACTAAGAAAACAATATCTTTATAGTGTAATTAAAATCTACCTTTGGAAAGGTGAAACACGAAATATTACTTAGTACTAGAAGATGTTTCTTTTTCTAAACTATTAATATTATAAAGAGGAAAAATTTGTATTTTTGTGTGTGTGTATGTTTGTAATGAATAAACCCAAAAACTACTGTGACGATTTCAAAAATTCTTACACCATTGTAAAGCTACATTATCAGCGACTAACATAGGCTATATTTTATCCCCATATTCCCACGGGAACGGGAACTACGCGGGTGAAACCGCGTGACGTCCGCTAGTAGTTAATAAAGTGACACAAAACAAGATCATTTTACATTAAATGTGAAAGAGAAGAGGCAATGAAAAACTTTGCCTTTCAGACGACCATAAAGACGTTTCATCTGAAATTTAATTTAATGTAATGTCAGCATCTTTTTATCCATATCTCATAAATTAGCCTGGATCGCCTTGCTCGTATTACACTAAAATAATCTAATAAGATAATAATAATAAGACGGCAATTCATCTTGAAAAACAAACGATATCTCTAACATTTAAATCCTTATTTATAAAAACCTTCCCGCGGTTTAGAAAATGAGCGCCTATCAGTCGCGTTCTGTCAAAAATATATGGAAATTGAAGCGTTTTTGACAGATTCCGAATGAGATGCGAATGCGAATGTGGCTTCAAAATTTGTAGAATAGGCCCCCTGATTAGGAGGTTCCAAATTCAAATTCTCTTAAGAAAAATGGAATTCAGTTTTTGCTAATCAGAATAGGATATTTGACTGTTTTTTATTACGTTTCTCAAAACCTAGAGAGCAGACAAGACGCAGTAAAAAAAAATACTTAAAAATCTCAAAAATGGCGGTGTTGTCAGCGTGTCAAAATCTGTAAGAAACAGAGACAGCACTAATTGCGTGTGACGTCGCTCACAAGTCCCGCCATATTGAATTGAAGCCATCCAGTACAAATGACATTTTGTGTGACAAGGATAGATGAATAACTTCAAAAAGTGTATAACTTCTCTGTGTTTGGACAATTTTTATTTATCTTTCACAAATCGTAATGTTTTATCTATCAAGTAAGTATTCATATTTTTCATACTAGTCCAATACCCTATTGGCTATGCCGATGTTTACTATTTTCGTATCTTTAAGGAGCTGTCAAAAACACCTACATATTAACAAATTTTTGACATTGATTTGATTGCCACTGAGATGAATTGCGTCAAACATTTAAACGCTTTTTCAGTCCGGTAATTGGCGTCCAATTGCTCAACAGCGTCGAGATTTGTAAAAATAAGGCCTTAGAAATTACTCAGCAAAAGAATAATTTGAAATACCTCTTACTTACATATCTAGGTACTTAAACCGTGCATACATTATCTTATCACTACAATTATACATACAGTAGGTACATGTAATCACTGATTCGATTAACCCAATTCTCAAAGGCAAACACTACAGGTTCGACTGAATATCGACAGCATAAGATTAGCGCGTTAATTGGTACATGTAGCCGTCTAGTCACTATCTAAATAGATTCTATAAATTAGTTCCAATAGAAATGCTGCTGTGTTGATTAATCCGAGAAGTTCTTTGGCTAAATACTGAAATAAGTTCTGTATGGTGTCGGACGTAAAAGAATAGCACCATCCCATCTCTTCCCGTGGGTGTCGTAAGAGGCGACTAAGAGACTCACTAGAGAATAGGCAGCAACATTCTCTGTACATCGCAACAGCTACACTAAGATCGCCAAACCGCCTGCCAAGCGTGGAGATAATAGAAAACCTCCTTTTGGGGGAGGCCTATGGCTTCTCTGCATGCTCTTCACTATTATGAACGATCCTTATGCTCCTGATGAATATTGAATGAATATTTATGAATACAATATTTTAAAGTGTTGGGTATTTGTCAGTCTCAACCTTCGAGCATCTAAAAACTTACTTCTTCATATCCCTTCTCATCGCACCGGGTTTTTGTCTAATTCTTGAAACCTGCTACTTAAAAGCCTGTCATTCTTAGGTGTTCTTCGTCATGATAATAATGAATTCTCTTAATCAATAAGATTATTATGAATATAATTATCATATTTATTAGTTAATTATTTTAGCATATATGTATATGTATTTTATTAGTATTATATATATATCATTTGTGTATTCTTTCCGAAACAGAATTTTATTTTAAATTTTATTTTGTGTACCTCAGTGTAGTCTTTTTAACCCAAAGGTTGACTGGTAGACAATGCTTCGATGCATTAAGTCCGCCCATGTACCACTACTGTACATCATCATCTGCCTAGCCTTTCCCAATTATATTGGGGTCGGCTTCCAGTGAAACCGGATTCAAAATTCAAAATACAAAAGTCATTTATTCAAATTAGGCTGAGTGCCAGCACTTTTTGAACGTGAAAGTTCTACATAAAGACAGTCCCCCAAAACGCCCGCCCGTCACCACTTCCTAGTGTTTTAGCTGGGAAGAAGAAGTGGCGCAACAAGCTCCCCAGCAACACATCTGTCTGTTGAGTTATAAGAACTATCACTTATACAAAGGTATGTAAGTAGTCAGTATTCTTACAAAGAAAACAATACAACAAAGGTAACACGTAAAAACATAAAACTTAATAATTCGCTACTTGTAAGCTAGCACACTCCATTATGCCAGCATAAACAGACAAACTCAAGCATAAAAACAATATCAAATCAAACTAAATAAGCCTCCAGACATGAAGGGTGTGCCCGCTTACACGTGCAGAGGGTAGAATTTAATAAAAAGATCTGTGACTCGACGCCACAAGTGATAAACCAGGGCCATCAAAATTAAACATTAAGCATATAATCGTTATAACAATAGTAAAATCCATGGCTAACAAGACGACCTTTCACCACAAGCAGCACCCGTTCACGAGCATAACGCAAAGATCAGCCATTACCCCCCTCGCCATATTTGAGGGAAAGAGGTAACCCGACCCCCGACGCTACCGCAAGCAGTAAAATCTAAGGGAGCATGACGAACTTGCTGCCGGTTGCTCAGGATAGAATAAAATCATACAACTGTCGAAGTCACTAGTTAATCACATGTTGCAATACACTCATTATAAAACATTGTTATGAGAGTATCAAGTCAATACAAAAAAAAAAAAAAAAAAAAGTAATTGACCTCTACGGACATATAAATTAACAAATATATGAACTCATATGTCATAAGCTAACTATGAAAGAACATTAAAAACGAAGTATGTCTTGCGTTCAACACTGCGACCAACTATTATCATCGTCTAAATAATCATTGATTGAATAGTATGCCTTCGAACAAAGGTTAGATTTAACTTTAGCTTTAAACGAGTTAAAAGGCAGCTCAAGATAAGAAAGAGGTAGCTTATTGTAAAAACGGATACCGAGCCCCACAAATGAGCCTTGGACCCTTCGAAGACGATGGGATGGTGCATGTAATTTGTGCTTGTTTCTAGTGTTAAAGTTATGTATATCACTGGTTTTAGTGTATAAATGTATATTTTGCCTAATATATAATATGTTTGCAAAAATAAATTGAGATGCTACCGTGAGAATTCCAATATCTTTGAAAAGTTCTCTTAAGGAAACTCTTGACCCCAGCTGATATATTGCTCGAACAGCCCGTTTTTGTAACACAAATATATTTTGTATGTCTGCAGCTCTTCCCCATAATAGGATACCGTAAGACATAACGCTATGGAAATAACTAAAATAGACTAACCGAGCTGTGTAAACGTCAGTGTATTGTCTTACTTTCCTGACGGCGTAGGCAGCCGAGCTGAGCCTTCCTGACAGGCTTGATATATGCGGGCCCCATTGTAGTTTGGAATCAACAGTTATTCCCAAGAATACTGCTGAGTCCACAGTTTCAAGCATCTCTTTGTTTAAGATGATATTCGGTCCTAGATTATTAACATTAGGTAAGGCAAACTTGATACATTTTGTTTTCTTAGCATTAAGAACTAGGTTATTTGTCGTAAACCAATCCGTAACCATGGAGAGAGCACTGTTTACGTCATCAAAATCTTGTCTATTTCTATCTACTTTAAAGACAAGAGAGGTATCATCTGCAAAGAGAACTACATCACAGATACCCTTTAAGAAAAATGGTAAGTCATTTATATACACCTGAAACAAGAATGGACCCAGTATAGAACCTTGAGGCACACCTAAATGAACTGGTAGCCCGGAGGACTTCACACCATTGATATCTACACATTGAAACCTATTATGCAAATATGAATCAATTACGTTAAGAGCTTCCTTTTGGAGACCATAATGACGCAGTTTACGCAAAAGCGTATCATGGTGTACGCAATCAAAGGCTTTGGAGAGAGCACAGAAAACTCCAATTGCATTTTGCGAGTTCTCCCATTCGTTAAATATGTGTTTCAGGAGAGCAACACCTGCATCTGTGGTTGAAAAACCTTTTGTAAATCAAAATGTCTTAGCAATTGCTCGAGTATTAACTTTTCAAATATTTTGCTAAATGCAGGTAAGATAGAAATAGGCCGGAAGTTTCCTGTATCATTTTTATTACCAGATTTAAATAAAGGTATGACTACCACTTTTCATGAGATCAGGAAAAGTTCCTAAATCCACGCATTTATTAAAAGTAACAGCAAGGTAAGGGGCTACGATGTCTATTATGTTACTCAAAAGTTTAATGGAAATGCCCCAATAATCACCTGTGTTTTTTGACTTAAGTGTGTTGAAAACATTAACTACATCACTTGGTGTTACGTGCTCGAAACGAAATAATTGACTACATTTAGGCACACTACTATGTAAAAGGTTTTCAGCATTAGACGAGGACGAACTTAAGGAGCGAGTCGTAGTTATAGGTATATTAGCAAAAAAATCATTAAATGCCTGAGCTACGTCAGTTGCTTTACTTATCAATTTGTTGTCAACAATAATCTCTACTTGATTTTCTTGTTTAACCGACTTGCCCGTTTCATTGTTAATAATTTTCCAAGTCGCTTTTACTTTATTTTTAGAATTTTTAATTGTGTCACTTAAAAATTTAGATTTAGCAGTAGCACAAATCTTTTTAAATAATTTAGAATAATTTCTAACATACTCTAGAAAAGGAGTATCAAACTTATATTTTTTTAAACCATATAACTCATATAGTCTCGCTTTGCTTTTATAAATACCTGGTGTAGCCCATTGGTTGAAGCCAATGGAGGTACCCATAGTGTTTAAAGTTTTTGACTTAAATGTAGCTTGGTACTCATTCTGCACAACATCAAAAAGGGCTCCATAGATATCATTAAGATGTTCATGTTCTACTATAGATGGTGTAAGTTTTTTAGATACATTATGCTTAAACTTATTGCAACGACTAGATGTATAAGGCCGGTATACTATTTTATTTGGCTTTTTATTTAGTGGCATAGGGAAGCTAACTAGTAGTCCACAGTGGTCAGACGTTAGGTCACTTAACACAAATTTATTT
>NDFZ01005491.1:1400898-1470294 GCA_002192655.3 Mamestra configurata
GGGTTGCGGAATTTGTTCGAAAGAGTCACCGCGGCCCTGGAACGCAAAGGGCTTTAGAAGGAACACGGATGGGTTTTACTCAGTAAGAGTCTGACACGCCCTTCCGCTAAGAAGTCATTTCATGATTTCCCAACCCTAAAAAAAAAAAAAAAAAAAAAAAAAAAAAAAAAAAAAAAACAGTGCGCTCGATAGAATGATTAACTAAATCTAAACGTTGTTTACATTTCAACTTGTCGATTTAGCTGAATACCAGTATTTTACGTGAAGCGGCTGCCTACCAGACCTCCACAACCCATTAACTGGGTAACACGGTAGTTGTTGGCAAAGACTGGAGTCAGATTGACTGGCTACCACTACTGTACATAAAGTTTAAATAATAAATAAAAAACTTTGTTGTTGAAAAAATGTTCCCCCATACATCAACGAACGTCACGGTCAATTCCTCAACCGAAAATATAAGTTTGTAATCCCTAAAAAAATGTATATGATAAAACTACAAATTCCTAATTATCATACTTTTTCTTGTATTTGTACTGTAAAATTTATCTTCTTGCCAAATTTCATGACTCTAGGTCAACGGGAAGTAGGTTTTGATTCCCTAGCGAGCGTCAAAAATGCACCATAACTGGAGCATAAACGGCCTTATCTTTGAATTTCGTTGACCAAGAAGTTAGGTTCTTTCACTGTTCCAAGGGGTAGCAGATCTGATTATTTGATATTAATTTCAGCTTGATTCCTCTTCGCGTTCCTAAGAAAAAGGGTCTTGACAGACGGAGAGACGAACAGACAGACGGACAACACAGTGATCCTGTAATGGTGCAGTTTTTGCCGACTGAGGTACGGAACCCTAAAAACGACGGAAGGATTGAGGTGAAATTGCTGGCTTTAAGTATAACTGACGGAATGTGGGTAAACTATAGTTTGTCCTCGCCCGAATTATTATTATAAGCCTGTAGTGTCCCACTGCAGAGCAAAGGCCTCCATTCCTTTTTTTCCATTCTGATCTATCCTGGGCTACCCGAATCCAAATCGCTCAACCACTGCGCCAACCGTGCCGTTTGGGTCAGTCCTCTGCCTAAACCTTCGGAAAATAATGGCATTTCCAATTTTCTATAATTTTATTCTATTTTGACAACTCTAAGTTGTTTGATAAATTATAAAAGGCCTGACAGTTTTACAATCAAAGTCAAGGCAACATTCACACCTCAATATTTAACGATTGCTGTTTAAATGTTAGAGTCATAAATAAAACATAACAACGAAATCTATTATAATCATCAGATGATGAATAGTTTTTAAGATGGAGATAATTTTATAGTTTACAATGTAATAATTATAATGTTGTTTGAAACATTCCAAGACAATTTGTCAGTAGCCTGTCTGATAATATCTATTGTAAAGAGGGTTTGTTTTTTGATAGAGTCCTATTAATATAATATATATATTTTCGCAATGGTATGACTATATGAGTTTTTTTTTAAACCAGTTCATACTTGCATAATCCACTCGGAGATTAGCCAAGTACGCAGCAGATATTACAGTCCACAAGTATATGCGCAAATACAGGTGCAGGTGTCTGTAATTCGTTTACTGTCATATTCCGATAGGACAGCAATCCAACACGAACGCAGCCGGGGAGATATAAGGCGTAGGAAAAAGCCTTACGAAGATTCACCGATGTCCAAATTCCGGGCTGCTACTGAAAAAATCCTAATGATTAGGAATTTTCAAGGACCCAACTCTCGACAGTCGCGTTTACAACTACGAGACCAACGCTGCAGGGATGTTTACAAGCAACTGATTATATCTATCGACCTTTACAAACCCAGTATCACTTTAAATTCTCCACTTCCATAGATTGTGCTTTCAAACAAATAATATGCAATAAAGCATAAACACAAAGGGCCAGTAAATCTCAGCGGTAACGCAACACCAATCATAGTCCATCATGTGATGCTAGCAACGCTTGCAACATCTAATTCGCGGAGCAATTCTACCGGTCTTTCCATTTCACTATCTGCGATCGCAACAATGGTAGCCTTGGCATTAGCTTACCTGGACCACTTTACTTCATTGTTACAAATCATCATGTGAATTTTGAATTTTGATAAAAACGATTCCAAAATTCAAATTAGTGTTTGTGCAATCAAAAAAATGGCGAGGCGACTTGGTTTTTTTTTGGCGCATGTTTGGGGAACTTGGAGGAAGAAAACCGTATACAAGTAGCTCACATGCTATTTTGAATTAATACCTATACCGCGTTATCAGTATATTCTGTTTCTCTTTTGAATCCGGTTTGTTTTGCCTCAGCTTAACCTTTTTATGCAATGTAGAACTGAATTAATCTTGACTTCAGGTTAACGTAACGGATTTCGGTAAAAACGTGTAAGTTTTACCCAAAATATTTATTCAACTTGAAATCAATTCCAAACACGATTCGACGTATTTGGCACCCAACACAGGATTTGGACATATACCAACATATCGATCCGGATTTGCATTCTGATATTATCTAACCACAAATTGCCACGGGTAGAGTAGTAAACTAAACATTAGGCTGAATGATTCTTAACAGGATTTAAATAAATGGCTAAATGTTAAAACGACAACTAGTCTTTAAGCATCACATGATCATACCAGTGTTTGAGATTTTAGATACGACATGAGAAATCCTTTGTCAGTAGCAGATCAAGTCTAACTCGTGACCGTAGACAAATTGTTGCTAAGAGCTGCAATTAGTATTGTGTACGTACTGTCAGTCGCACGCACATACAACGATTAAGGTCGATTTAGATTATCTGCCTTTAGAACAATATGGTTACAACGTATGTTTTATATTTAAATTGGATAACATTGTAGATAACTTTATAAAAACTCGCCATTGTTAAGCTCATGGGTTAAAAAAGTAATACAGCCCCATATCTGATTGTGCATACCTTCATGACCGAGAAGAGAAAATGACCCAAGATAAATAATGTAAATAGAATAAACAAATATATTTTATCTTATAAGCCCACTTAGTTTTTAATTTATTTGCTCAAAACTGCATTAGAACATCTGTCTTCGCCTTTCCATATGGTAACCGGGTATAAATGCTACACTTTTTCTGGCATATGATGGCTGTTTGGGAAAATGGGTAGTATCCCTTAAAAATTGTATTCTGTCACCGTAACGTTCCCTGAGAATTTGTACAAAATCTCTCGTTTCACCCAACGCTGTTGTTTCCCACGTTGAAGGCATAGAACATCGCTTCGGATAGCAATCGTGTTGGATTTTTGAACTTTTAGCGACGGTCGTAAGTTTTGTATTGTCTTCAGGGATTGTGTTTTCATCATCATTGATATTATTTTCATCAATTTTCGAAGGTAATTCTGTTAAAGCAGCTGCAGTAGTACTAGTAGTAGCAGTACTAGTAGTAGCAGTAGTAGTAATAGTAGCAGCAGTAGTAGTAGCAGTAGTAGCAGTAGTAGTAGCAGTAGTAGTAGTAGCAGTAATCGATGGAGCTTTGGAAATTTCAGATATTTGTGTAATGGTTTTACTCGCTTTTGTTGTCATCATTAATGTCTTCGGAGCTAGAAGTATAGTAGAAATATCAGTCTTGTCTACAGTCGTTTCCGTAATTTCTCTCGTATTTTTAATTACTTTTTTGTCTCTTCAGCTAGCTTACCTGAGGCGGGGGGTCCACTTTAGGTGTTACCGTTGTAGGGACAGTGTCGCGCTGGGTGCACTTTGTGTTGCATACTTTAGCTTCTACTTCAACATACTCTGAAATTAGGAAATATTTGTTTAAAATATTTTCACCTTAGGCAATGTTGACATTGTCGAATAATTATTTTAGTTTAACATTCTTACTTGCATTGTTATCGCAATTATACTCGTGCAAATCACAATTATCTAAAAACAGTCGATAGCTTGATTCAACTTCAAGAAGACCACAAGCGGGTGCCCAAGTATGGTTGCAAATTTTCGATTGTGTGCATTCATCTAAATTCTGTAAGAATCCATACTAATATTATAAATGCGAAAGTAACTCTATCGCTTAGTCTGTCTGTTTATCACCTCTTCACGTCTTAATGGCTGAATGGATTTGAATAAAACAATAGCACAGAGTTATCCATGACCTGGACAAACTACTTTTCATCCCGGTACTATGTTTCCTCGGGATTGTGAGAGTTGTCGACTTTCACCGCTGGCTGAAGCTAATATCAACTACATTTTGAAAAATGTTTACTTTCATTGAAATTAGACTATTAAGTGATGATTATACCTCTACGATGTAATGATGTTTTGTTGGTTGGATTAAAAGACAAGCTGAAATCAATGAAAATTGTTATTAGTTCCATAAAACAAATGATATGATAAACAAATTCAAATGTTTCTGAACACTTACACAAAGCTATAAGAATTTCAACAAACATTTTGCACTATTACTTATTTTACTTTTATTCATTGCTGAAGGTGTTTTCACTTAAGTACCACTTTCATAATTGATTTATACCCAAGTACATTTTGAACGGATGTAAAAAACCGATTGGTTCATTTCTATTATTGCGTAATTCAGGAAACGAATTGGTCGCAAGTGTTTGTATAAAATCGCTGCAAACCAATCGTTACAATATTGTAGCGTGAATAATCTAATCCTGTTTGATTGTGAAATGTCGCAGTCTTTTATTAACTGCGTGTTATAAAACACACGGGTGAAAATTGCTTGATATTGGAACGGTTTGTTTTTCTTTGTAATTGATTTTCGAAATTATTTGAATTGCCGATAGTCATTTATATACACACTACACTTGCACGTGACATGACACCCCACACATGGGCGTGCAGTAGGCTACAGTAAGGGTAGGCCAGCCTATAGAAAATTACCAAAATAAAAACTCACCACTCTATTCAGGGTTGAAATCACGATTTTTTTTTTGGCCATGTTTGTGGCCTGGCCTACACTTACTGTAGCCTACTACTGCACGCGCATGACCCCACACAAATACCCTCTACACTAACACTCAATACATACCTTAGTTCTTAATTAAAATAAAGAAAAAATATATTTAGCTATATTTCTTACAGTTTATTCTATATCTTGTCTTTGACTATGCGAGTCTGCTAGTACGCTCATAATTTGCTCGTCTACTATTTATGCGAAGACACTGCCTCCTAAGAACAAATGTGCGGAACAGAGAGTAAAGTCCCGCACACCAAAATGGGAGGATCCTCCTACCAGACAGTTGTTGTGTCTGGTAGGAGGATCCGAATATTAACTATCGGGCAACTGCCCGATTGTTAATATTCAGACTGTTGTATGTGTTCAAATCGCACGGAGAACTTTGCTTGTGCGATGCAGGATTTCGTTGTTAGTTCGTCGTTGATGGCGCTGCGGTTCTTTTTGTTCCCGTAAAAAAAATCGTTTCTTAGTTTTTCATGGCGGCATTGATGCCGCTACAACTGTACTTTAAATAAAAAAATATATATAACGGAGAAAGAACCCCCGTGGTGTTTTTAACGTTTTTTGCGGCTCAAGCGCCTTTTTTTTATGAGTGGCTTCTCGCAGTTCAACCTATAAGGTTGTCGACTGCATAACTGGGCTTGCCTGTGGTGGCCTTAATATAATATTAAAGCCTCCAGCCAGAGCTTATAAAAAACTTACAAACTAAGCGACTACACGCGTCGCTGCGGGGAGGACAGCTAGGGACGGGCTGGATCGAACTGGAGTTATTATTAAGGGGCGAATTTAAGACTACAGGCTCAGCGGCGCGGACTGGCTCGAGCAAGGGTCGGGGCGGATTTGACGGGGACGTCGCGGCGGGACTCGGCGGCGTGGGCGGAAGGACGGTGGTCGTGGTTTGCGAAGAGTGCTGGTCTCTTTGCGACTCTCTTGGAGGAGAGTGGTAGAGTCGTCGGGCGTGACGAGGGTATGCCTCGGTCGGCGTACCTTGGAGATGCGGGAGGGTTCGTATCGGGCGGCCGATGCGATAAGGGGGTTACGATGTTTTACAGCAGTGTCGAAGTAACGTTTGGCTATGCGTTTCATGAACTGCTGTATGGTGAGCAATTTGAGATCTACATGTAGAGTCTCATTTCGGACGTAGTAGTCGGTTTTGGAGCGTCTGCATCCTGTGGAGATGACGAGGCTTTGCATGTCCAAAACCGGCGCAAGCGTACGTCATTATGGGATGGATGACCGCGGTGAAGAGTCGCAATTTGCACTTGAGTGACAATTTGCTACGGGCGGTCGTGATGTAATGAAACCTTCCCTGAGCGAAGGCGGCGCGAGAACGAGCTTGCCTTATGTGCTCAGCGAAGGTGAGGTGGCTGTCCAGGATGACCCCCAGGTATTTGGCTTGCTTCTCCCAGGTGATCGGCTTGCCATACATGGTGATCGGACGAGGGGGAGGGGGTTTGTGCCTCGGTTTAGTAAAGAGAACCACCTGACTCTTGTCGGGGTTAACCTCGATTCTCCATTTCCTGAACCATCTGCCCAAGATGTTTGCAGATGTCTGGAGAGTGCGAGCGATAGCGTCAGGTTCGCGACCGGTGTAGTAAATGGCGGTGTCGTCGGCGAATAGGGCCAACTGCGCCTTTTTACTTTTGGGGATATCGCTGGTGAACAGCGTAAAGACTAGGGGGGATAGCACTGAGCCCTGAGGGACTCCTGCTCGAATGGGGTAAGGGGACAAGAGTGCACCCTCGATGTGGTAGCGAAAGGTGCGGTTCGAAAAAAAATCTCGCAATATGACGAGACAGTCTGGTACGCCGAGTTGGTAGAGCTTGTGAATAAAGCCATTGTGCCAGACTTTGTCGAATGCTTTCGCTATGTCGAAGAACAAGGCGCCCGTCATCGAGCCACGCTGGAAACCAGCGCTTAGATGCTCGACGATGCGGTGAACTTGTTGGATGCACGAGTGTTCGGTTAGTTGGGCGGGGAACAGTTTACGTGAATGCTCAAGCGCCTTTTTTTATGAGTAGCTTCTCGCAGTTCAACCTATAAGGTTGTCGACTGCTTAACCGGGCTTGCCTGTGGTGGCCTTAATATAATATTAAAGCCTCCAGGCAGGGCTTATAAAAACTTACAAACTAAGCGACTACACGCTAAGGGCACCCCCTGTGGGGTACGGGCCTCGGCTTAGGGCGTCGCTGGGGAGAGGACAGCTAGGGACGGGCTGGATCGAACTGGGCGTGAATGCTCAAGCGCCGACAGTGCGGCCGTATTTATAGGGTTCGCCCCTCCCACGTGAACGTGTAAGTTTTTAGGTTAAGTATTGCGCCGATATACATTATTTTTATTTTAAACCCAAAAAAGAATGTGGTATCCGAAAATCTGTAATAACTCTATGAATGTTCCTTAAATACATGGAAACTAATAAATACTACATATAATTTTCTCAACTATGTCGGGGTTGGCTTCCAGGCTAACGAAATGCAATTAAGTACCAGTATTTTACTTAAAGCGACTGCCTATTTTTAAGGAACTTGTAATGTATCGTTATTTAAAGATGAGAGTATCCTCACGTATCATCATCTTCCTGCCCTTATCCCATGTTACTTGGAGTCGGCGCAACACGTTTTTTTCTTCCATTCTGTCCTGTCAGCCGTCACGCTATCACTATCTTTTCTTTCATATAACTCCTAACACAATCCACCCATCTTTTCTTTGGCCTCCCTCTACCTCTCCATCCATCCACATTATATTCTTCTATATCTTCTTTTATATTCTTACTCTTTTACTTTCATAAAGATGAGAGTATCCGAACTAAATTCTTGAATTCTAGATTTATGTTCCCTATTCATTTTCAGTTCTCTAAAGAGCTTATTAAGATGTGTATTCAAGCGACTTTCCTATTCATAAGAATTTAATATGCAGTCTCGTTAGGATGCTATTGAATTGAATGAAGTACGACGATTCAGAGCATTGACGTTTTTATTATAATAAAACGTTTGAATAAGTCGAGAATATCATTCCATCTTAAATTATATGGTCAAATCTCATTTAGAATAACAGATATGAGTGAATTCTTTACTAGGCCAGCTACAACTATACTAGATGGAGACGACGATACGACACTAAATCAAAATACTGGTAAATAAAAGTTAAAAAAAAAAACCATCAGCATAGTAGTCACTATCCTTGACTAGTTTGAGTTTTTTTGTTGTGTAATTCCAAAATATTCTTATGAACCAGTATTGCCAGTATTTTCATTTAGTGTCGTATCGTCGTCGTATTGTATATAGGGTAACTTTTCAATTCCACAAAAAGTAAAAAAGGCAAAAAAAATTTGGCTGATTATTGGAAAGTAACCCTGTATACGAGGGTAATAGTAATAAAAGAGCTATAATCAAGTATATTATTATGTTCCAGTGATTATTCCAAAAAATCAGGATCTTCGCTTGTTTTGGTAATTGGAGCCTTTAATCCTTTGACGACTTTGAATAACTTCTTCCCATTTTTAAATACTGTCGCTTTATGTAGGATAACTGTCCCGATTGTTGCCGTTTGAAGAATCTGTGAAAAAAAGTTTTTTAAAACATTCATAAAAATAAAACAGTTGTTAGTTTTTTTTCACCATAAGCCTTAAAAGGGGTCAATAAACTTATGTAAAATAACATAATATCTACACACTAATATTATAAAGAGGAAAAAAAAATATTTTTGTGTGTGTGTGTATGTTTGTAATGAATAAACTCAAAAACTACTGTGCCGATTTCAAAAATTCTTTCACCATTGTAAAGCTACATTATCAGCGAGTAACATAGGCTATATTTTATCCCCGCATTCCTACGGGAACGGGAACTACGCGGGTGAAACCGCCTGACGACCGCTACTTATTAATAAAATCTAAAATAATAAATATGTTATGCATAAGAAAAATAAAAGAGAAAATAGAAAAAGTGCGCACAGAACTTCAACAAAAATTGTCTGCATTGTTTTTCAGTACAACTGAAGATTTGCTCTCCAACAGAATAATCAAAGAGCAGATTCTCAACTTGTCTGATCAATAACCTGAGTAGTTGGCTTAGTTCTCTTCGAAGTAACTTTTGTGGTGCGTTTCGTGGTCCGTCTTGTCGTGGCTTTTGTAAGAAACTCTATCGGTGGGGGCACTAAGGGGAGCTGAGTTTGTGTGCGTGTTTCTCGCATATCGGCAACCTGAGTTCCCATTCTAGCACAAGGAGCACATTTAGTAGTAGACCAAGGTTTGTAGCGGCCTGTCGCCTGCGGTGTGTATCTCCTCCTCTCATTCCAGTTGGTCGTACGCTGTGTTCGAGAGGCAGTCGGGAGAGTGTAATACGCGGTCCTTTTTCTGAGACTTTTGGGTGTCGTATGGCTGTACATCACCCTTCTTCCATCGGCGTAATAGATATAGAAGCCTTGAACTTTTGTCAAAAGATTTGGACCGGTTGGACAGCTTGTATTGAATCCGAAGCAATCCGAATAGTTTGTAACTTTAAACACTGGAATCATAAGTCAGATATATTTTAAAAATTCTTTTGTTTGTTGGTTGGTACAGCATTTGCTCAGGGGTCCTAACCCTCTAGGCAAATTGACAGGGATTACGTTACGTTTAAATTTAATGTTGGTTTGCTCTTGACTCTAGTCTAGGTCATAGATGACGGAGACAAAGTCGACGATGGAGCGAGATTAACCAGAAGAAGCCTGTTTACTCTAATTTTGAAGAAAGTAAAAAAAAATCATATCCTTTTTCAAATGGTTGCATTTATTGAATTTAGGATATTTGACCATTATAATTTCTCTTTACATGAGATTTTAATATAGCTGTCAAAATTAAAACTGGCCAAGTGCAAGTTGGACTTGCATACGAAGGGTTCCGTACCATAAGTTTTTATTTTTTATTTTATTTCATTTTTACTGTTTCTTGTTATAGTGGCAACAGAAATACGTCATCTATGAAAATTTCAACTGTCAAACTATCACGGTTCATGAGATACAGCCTGTTGACAGACGGACGGTCAGCGGAGTGTTAGTCCCGTGTTAGAGTCCCATTTTACCCTTTGGGTACGGCACCCTAAAAACTGGTATGTTCTAGATAGTACTGTTGTCTTTTTCTTTCGCACTAGGAGAATACAAGCGTGATAACGAAATATCGAAATATACTTGTGCGTCACAAGTATATTTCGATATTTCGTCATCCATTGCGCAAGCAACCGCAGTTTTTATATATGTCACCGGAAAATTGCAGACTCCGTAAGATTGTAATAAATATTTATTAGATTATAAAATCTCGATATATTATGAAAAAATCGTTTTGTAAACAATAAATCCCATCCAAATTCAATAGTTTCTAAAATATTCGTGTCTTATTAAGAAAAATAGTTTACACGTTATATTTTACAATCTTACGGCGTTTGCAATTATCCGGTGACATATACACTATAACCAATACACACATACTTACTCATATTATTATCACAGTTATACTCGAATATATCACATTCGTCTATGAACAGTCTGTTATGCGTATGGTTTAAATCAAACCCGCATTCTGGAATCCACGTGTGATTGCATATGTCAGCTAGAAGACACTGGCTTAAATCCAGAAACTGAAAAAGAACACGACCCTTACCTACGGGCTGTCAACCCAAAACGACAATCCTAGATCCGCCTCTGATTGTAAAGGCCAAATAGGTAGCTCCATGTAAAACACAGGTATAGCTGCAAACCAGCTAGACTGGAAGCTGACTCCAACATAATTATAGAGTAGGCAATATTAAAATACTTAAAAATACTAGAAAACGACACTTTCAAGATCATCATCGTCATCGTCATTGTTATCCGTCATCGTCATCGTCATCGTCATAGTCATCGTCATCATCAGTATCATCATCATCATCAGCATCATCAGCATCATCATCATCATCATCATCATCATCATCATATTTTTTTTAGATATAAGCTTTGACTTCTTTCAAATAAAAATATTACTAAGACGTACTAACATATTTTAATCGTAAACCATAAGCAATAACCTTACTTCTCAAATAGGTACTCAATTTATATAAAGGCTTCTCTTGATAAGTAATAACAGTCTTACCGGAATGAAATGTTGTCTCGATCCCAGCGGAATTAATATGATCGCTGAAAATTATATATCAAATACATAGTCTATGTTAGCGATCTGATTTTTTGTACCTCCCTCGCCCTTGTAACTGAGTTGAATCTATGTATATTCTGAAGTTCACCGAGCCTCATCGTGGCCATTTCTTTTTTGATACCTTGCTTGTTCTTTGCCCAAAGAATTAGCATAACCATTCGTGCAGTCTTCTGTGGCACTACTATGACGTGCTAATGCCATCCAATTCCGATGATGTAAAAGGGATAGTGCTATTCGCTATGTATAGCTCCGTCTCTCTCTAAGAGCGGAATCATGATCGCTTTAAGACTTCATAGTAGGGCCCCTGAGCACGTTTCCGGATTGCAACAATTTATAGGAATACTACTTGTGGAGGAATAAGTGTATATTGTTTTGTATATTTTGTAGTTAGGTTTAGTTGATTTAAATATGTTTAAGCTACTTTTTTTTTTTTTTAAACGTTGCCCCACACTAGGAATTTCTCCTGTATCGTGGGTGCGTTTACAAACATACAAATTCACATACACAAACAGCCAGACCCGGAACAACTATCTGTAGGCCATACAGATATTTGTTCCGTGCGGTAATCGAACCTGCGACACGCAGCGCAGCAGTCAATCGCTCAACCACTGCACCAACCGTGTCGTCAAATGTGAAATTATGAACATTTATTGTTAATAACTTTTTGAAAAAAATGTAATATGTAGATAGATTCTATGAATTGATCTTTGTTACAATTTAGCGTTCCTTATCTTGAGAGCAAAACAAATATACTAACTTGCCAAAAAACTCACAAACTGGACCATTTTCATTCACACATTTTTGTCATTGCAAACACCTTTATTTCATGGTTCTCAAAGTTTAAAACGAATACAATCAAAATTGTATTCACTACAATAAATCTAATGCCTGCCTTAATCGATTTCCCAGAACATAAAAACAAACGTTTACGAATGTTAACAAAAGATATCACAAACTATAAAAATAGTAACCAAACCATTTCATGATAAAAAAAGAAAATGTAGGTGGCTTGACAGACCCGCTTGGACACCAGTTTGAGCAGTGCGATTCTGTAAACATCTCACCGTGAAGGCTTGGGTGAAGTGATCACGAAGTGAGCTGTCAATCCATGTAACCAAGATTAATGACAGTTCACTTCGCGCTCACTCCACCCTAGTTTTCACGGTGAGAGATTTACAGAATCGATCGGCTGCAAAAAGATATTCATATTTGACCAAATATATATTCATATTTGACCAAATATATATTCATATTTGACCAAATATATATTCATATTTGACCAAATATATATAAAAATTTGACCAAATATATATATGAAGACGGTACAGTGCGTTAAAAATACGCGTGACGTCACTATGGTGATATAATTTTTACCAGCGACGTGACGTCACATGTGTCTAATTAGATTTTTTCACTAAAATACCCTATTGTGTTTTGTCATGCTTCTTGACTACCATTGTGCCATTACACTACATACTTGACTACCATTGTGCGTTTGGGGTTGCAACCTGAGAAAATTCTAATATTTTAAGCACAGCACCGGTCGATGTTGCGACGCTTAGAGGAGGCCTATGTTCAGCAACGGACGTCTTTCCGCTGTAAGATAATGATGACAACAACCTCTATGATTCGAAAATAATGTTCAATGTTGAATTTAATTTTCAAATTGCGTTTAGAATAACCAAATACTGACCTAGAATAACTGACAGCATTTTTTATGAAACTGTGTCGAAAAGAGAAGCGGAGCCGGTCGATTCTGTAAACATGTCGAAGTCAAGGCTTGAGTGAAGTGATTATATTGATTGACAGCTCACCTCAATATATAAACAAGCGCTTAAAAGATGTATGGAAGAGGATATTGCTTCGACCTAAAGGAATAAATATATTGAGATATGACTAGAGGATAGTGACACTTACGTTGGAAATAAATCCTATTCTAATGTTTACAAGCCGGGCTAATCAATTATTTAATTTTATCATAGTATCAGCAAGTATGTGTCTGAGTCATTACGCAGTGGGACGGGAGGCGTTCATGATGGTCGGAGATGGCAACATACGAAGAGGTTTGGAAGGCTCTGGGGGAGAGCTTTGCCCAGCTGTAGGACAAAATAGGTTGATTTAAAAAAAGGATTTACAATAGAAAAACTACAAGTATGTATTTATAATTCTGATTACTCCAAAAAATCTGAATCGCCTTTTGTTGTGACAGTTGGGGCCTTAAATCCTTTGACGACCTTGACTACCATCTTTCCGTTTTTCCATACAGTCATTTTTTTAAGGATAACCAACCCAATTGCTCCCGTTCGAAGTATCTGTGAACGAATAGGTTATTTTTTAAATATATTTCTATAATATTATGAATGAAACAGATGTTAGATTTAGTTTACATAGCGCCTAGGGTCTATTCCAGGGGTTCCCAAAGTGTGCGCCGTAAAAAGTAAAAAAGGGCGCCGCAAGCCTTTTTTACATTTTTAGGAATTAGACTTCCGTATTCACGGGTACAAAATTTAATGACCAGTTAAAATCCCGCTCGGTGCTCAGTATTTTGTTTCCTTTTTGTGAATGAATATGTAAAAAAACTCAACATCATCATATTATGGTTGTTTTTATTTTTGTGTCTAGTATAATTATTGTAACCTATTTTGGCAAGCTAGGAAGGCCGGGACATAATACTAAACGGTGTAAGTGCGCCACGGATTGAAATAGTTTGGGAATCGCTGGTCTATTCTGTACACTATTCACTATTGTATAACTTTAAGAAAGTGAACCTCAAATCGTAAAGAATATGTCTGCAGTTCCTTAACCAATAGACACGTCGATGTATGGCATTTTTTCCTAAGTGTATTTTTACAAGTCGAATTTATTTAATTATGACTTATTTTTAAATGCACATCAAAAAAACCTACACCCTTCAATTTATTTACATCAATTAAATATTTTTACATCAAATTAATTATTGTAACAAAAGTAGTATAAGAAATAATTCGAAAATATGCATCAATACTATATGATATTTTTCCTCTAATGCGCGACAAAAAAGTGGTCCGATGTACGAAAATATTATTTTTATATCAAATACACTGATTACACATCAAATTCTCCAGAGCGTCGAGTGTAAAAACGTAATACTCACACATATTATTATAACAAAATTATGTCGCAGCCATATCATAGAATTGATCACTTCATGATGTGGTCGATTTCAGGGTACCCCGACTTAACACCCCGATGTAACCTAACTTGGGCGACGAAGTTCGGGCTTCGTCGCCGAAATTAGGTTTGAAATTCTCATTTCAAAAAAAAAGCTATGCTTTTCAATTTCGAACTCAAATTGTTGCTAAAATAATAATATTTAAGGTAACTATTTTGCTATGCAATCAGTATTTTGACTAGGATAACAGTATTTTTAATAAAAAGGAAGATTGTTTTATTTATAGTTAAATACTATAAATATATAGATAAAGTAACCTCAGAATAATTAACGCATTGACGCAGTATGTACAAGAAAAAAAAGAGGAAAGAGAGAAAGGGCTTATAGAGCATCAAAAATTTCTTCCGCATTGCTGTCAAAGCAGGCAGCATTGCCAACTTACCTGAGCAGCTGGTTTAGCTCTCTTCGTAGTGCGTTTGGTGGCCCGCTTAGTGGTCCGTTTAGTTGTCCGTTTAGTGGTCCGTTGTATGGGCCGTTTTGCCGTACGTTTTGTATAGAACTCTATCGGTGGGGGCACTAAGTGTATTTCGCGGGGAAATTCTTCAACCTGAGTCGTCCTTCTTGTAGTAGTGTCATCAGACCAAGGCTTATACTTCCCCGTCGCCTGTGGTGTATATCTCCACCTCTCATTCCATTTAGTTGTACGAATACTTCGTTTTCGAGTAGCAGTAGTCGGTAGCGTGTAATACGTGGTCCTTTTTCTGGGACTTTTAGGTGTCGTGCTGTACATCATCCTTCTTCTACCGTCGGCATAGTAGATGTAGAAGCCTTGAACTCTCGTCAATAGACTCGGAACGGTCATACAGCCTGCTGAAGCACTAAAGCATGCCGAATAGTTCGTTACTTTGTACACTGGAATTATAAGTTTGATTTATTATTTACATTCTCTTGCTGGTTGGCTTCTAGTGTAACAGCTCAGATAAAGTAATAATAATTATTATAATTTATTTATTTCTTACCATAAATAACAGAGAAAGTAGTTAAATAGTCTACAGACACAATTTTATAATTAATTTGTGGAAGACTGGTGCCTAAACTAAGTTTTTTACAACACCTGTAAAAAACTTGGTTTAAAATTTAAAATTATTATTGTTGTACTGGAGACGATCTGATTCACATATATCTATTATTCAAATAAAAATCTCATACATTATAATATTGCAATATTGATTAGATCATAACTTGAAGTGAAATTTTATCAGCGATAACGACTGTCGAAAAACTTTTGATGAATGAGTGTTAAAAATAGTGAGTTTTAAATGTCATTTTTGAGAATTGTTATTTGAATGGCAAGAGGTTTTTTGAAGTGATAACTTCTTATGGTAGGGTAAACCGCTTCGTAACGTAACGCGTTACGGCGCCTGTCTGTCTGGCTTCCCTTGCTCTCACGCATACGGCAACGGTAGGCAGGCTCTTCTTCTCTCACTCTAAGCCACAGCGCTAGTCGTGTTTCGGACAGAGGCTTCCCAAATAGTTCAACTTAGATTAGTTTAAGTTATCACTTCTGTCGGGCGTCCCGAGACGCACACGTTTTGACGTGACAACGTCTAATAAATCGATGAACGCCGACTGCACGCTCGAAAAAGGATGACTCATTGTAACGTTACGATCATTTCATCAATGTTTTGTTATGACGTTGTCACGTTAAACTATCGTCCGTAAACCGACTTTACAGACAGCCATTTTTTTTATTGGTTGGGGATTTAGTAATGAGAGTAGAGTCTTATTGGTCACGCTCAATTACATTTAGTCGTCTAGAAGCTAGAAGTCGGGGCAACACAACAAAAAATTATAAACGCCATAAGATTGTAAAATATCGCGTAAAATGTTGAACTATTTTTTCTTAATAAGACACAGATATATTGGAAACTATTGAATTTGGATGGGATTTATTGTACTTATAAAAAACGTTTTTTTTTTCATAATATATCGAAAAATTATAATCTGACAAAGATTTATGACAATCTTACGGGGTCTGCAATTTTCCGGTGAGACATACATATCCAGTCTATACATACTTACACATATTATTATCACAGTTATACTCGAACATATCGCATTCATCCAGGAACAGTCTGTGATGCGATCTGTTATCAAAATATCCACATTCTGGAATCCACGTGTGATTGCAAATATCAGCTAGAAGACACTGGTTCAAATCCTGAAACTGTAAAAAAAAACGGTCATTATGGGCAGTCAGCCGGAAAGTCTGTCAAGCAAGCCTTAAGGGTTATTGTGGCATTTCGCAGTCATTCCATGTGTAAAATCCGACCACAAAAACTCTCCTTCTGGGGTAGTAGGGTAAAAACGACTAAGCATTTCCGAATAAGCTACTTTTTAAGCTGTATGAAGCAATTGCTGGCATAAGGATTCTACTTGTCACGGTTTTTCATACAAACACCTCCTTATCTATATATTAATATGTGAAGCAAAAACTTTGTACCCCTTTTACGAAAATTACGCGGACCGAGGAGTTGAAATTTGGCAAAACTTAAAGTTTATATGGAGAAGGAGTGCAGAAAGCTAATCATTTTATAATAAACGACTAATTTCGATTTTGTCTCTGTCATTTATGACCTAGACTAGAGTCAAGGGCAAACCCACCTCAGATAAAAAATAAAAAATGCTTAAATCTAACTTAAATTAACAAAAAAATATGGTCGAATTTTGATCACTGGGCGACCACTAGTTTTTAGAAATGTATGAACGATTTTAATAAGATTTTACTTGGTACACATGCTCAAGGAACCTAGGTATAAAAAGTTAGTTGGTTAAATACTTTATTTAAAAAAAAATAAGGGACAGTGAGAGTTAAGTTTTCTATACAAAGAGAAAAAAACCTGTCTCTCTTTCACTCGAAACTTTTTTTCGAAGTTCTTAACTAACTTTTAAGACCATGTGAGTGTTTAAGAAATACCTACTATGAGGAGTAACGCTCTTTCAAGATGTGTTTAGTATAAAACTATTACATATACGCAGGTACATAATTAGGGAAAAAAAAACGCAAAAAGTCTTACTGGAATAAAATGCTGTTTCGATCTCAGCGGAATAAATGTGATCACTGAAAACAATTTTCCAAATGATTCAATACATAACAACATATAAATGTACGGTCTATATCGACATTAATATGTAGATCCTACCTCGCCTTTATGAGTCAATATATTTTCTGAGGTTCACCTTGCTTTTTTTTTTTGTTAAGGATTGGAAATGGGAAATCATCAAATGACTTCTTCCGCTCTGGGTAGAGCGGAAGGGCGTGTCAGACTCTTACTGACTAAAACCCATCCGTGTTCCTTCTAAAGCCTTTTGCGTTCCAGGGCCGCGGTGATTCTTTCGAACAAATTCCGCAACCCTGGCAGGCTCTGGCCCTAGCGGGCCCCATCTTCTGTGCTGACATCTCTTTAAGGCGCGCGTGAAACACAACGCGCCATCGACCCGGGCCTGGTGGTGATCGGACAGCGAACCACCCAACGCTCGCCGTCCGCAGGCCCGCGCCTACGGTGGCCGGGGATCGCCCTGCGACTCCCGACGCCCGGGGCGTCTTCTCCTGTAGCGGCGGTTGGGGCGAAGGCCTTGCCTTTCCCTCGCGCGGCCCGCCTCCTCCTTCGCTAGCATTACTGCTTCGCAGAAGGAGGTGACTGCGAGGTTCACCTTACTTGGAAAGTGAATAGGGGAAAGTCGTGGCCATTTCAAAATGAATGTTGTCGCATTTAGCATAAGTACGAGATAAATATTACAATTTTGGTGCATATATTATGTGCACCAAAATTATAACAAAGCTTAGCCTAGGCTACTATTTAACATAACACTGCCAATATCAATCCGTTTTGAAAAATTGATAGTGCTGTGTGTCCTGTATATCTAGCTCATATTGTCTGCTGTATATCATGGTTCAAGCAAGCAAGTCAAGCACTGCACGTCATTGTTACGGGGGGAGGGGGGGAGGCACAGCAAATATTATCACGAGTGAAAGAAACTTAACTATTCTTACTTGCCAGAAAGCTCAGAAACTTTATCATTTTCATTCATTTTAACATATTCTTGCCATTACAAACACCATTATTTCACGCATTACATAATTTCAAATAAATTCGATCAATATAAATGCAGCTCTTTACGCTGCAATAAACATAATACTTGCCTTAACCGTTTCCTAGAACGTAAAATAGAAAAACCGTTTACGAACGTTAACACAAATATTAATAAAAACACTAAAAAGAAAACATAACACCAAACATTTGAAATAAAGTAGGTAGATGGAAAAATAATACCGTAGTTGTGACTTTAAAAAAATCTCTTCTCAGAATAAAATAAAATCAAGTGAAGCCGTACTGCTGTTCATACTGTCACACTAGCGGACTCAAGCTAGTGCTACTTACTATTATTATTATAAAATAAAACCAAGTTAGAGATTTAACTTCGTAATATATTCGGCATCTGCCTTAGACGCGTGCTGGTACAGGAGTCCCATATAAAAACAAAACATATTTTCATATTCCTAATTCAAATTCTATTTTACTTTTTGCCAGACGCTTCCAAAGATCTACCTTGTCTGCCAGAAACCTGCAGCCAAGGAGATCCTCCTAACAATACATACAACTGTAACATTAAATAAAATAATAACCCTAACTTCAAATATATGACTATCACAGAAATTCTAGTGCCCTACACTTAACTTAACATTTTTTTACAGTCGTATTTTCCATGCAGAATCGAATATAAGAGTTATTTTATTATTTTATATTAAAAATGTACACTTTCCTTTAGTGAAAATCATCCGGTTCTATTCCTGACTAGGAATATCGATTTTTTCAAAATTTTAATGATGCAGTTTTAGTTTCCTAAACTCCTTCTTAGACTCCTTTCAGTGCTTTTCGATAGGTATCGAATAACACTGAAAGGAGTCTCGAACCTGATTTTGATGAAAAGGAGTTTCGGCTTTGACCATCCACGCACACTTTAAAATTCATCCTGTGTAGTTTTTTCACAAACACTGAATATTGGGAGTTAACTTCACTATTACAATTTTGTCGAAACCGTTTTTACTGACTTACTGTTATGGTGTACAATAACAGTAAGTCAGTAAAACTTTCGTGCATATTTTCTATTTTATTCTAAGAATTCTATTCTGCTCTCTTTAGCGCGGAAGAATTATAAGGGTCCATTTTTTAACCTGTCAGTATTTGGCTGGCGTTATTCATAAATAACGCAATGTATATTATTTTTGGCAAAAAATCCTACATTTAGATACACGAAAAGAAATAGGTACTAGGTATACCTGTAAACAGATTTGAGATTAAAATACATCCGTCCAGAGCAGCCATATTTTTGAATGTACAGTCGAAACTCGGAATAATTCACTTCAAAATATTCATTGAAACCTTTTCATGTTTTCCATGAATTCGTTAGTTTGGGAACAAGGTTATTAAAAGCATCACAATCATGTTGAACGCTCATCTGAAATTCCTGGAATTTTGCATTATTTTAATAACCCTGTTACTAGTACCCAGATAGTAATTTTAAGCTTGCTAGTGTAGGTACTAAAAGTGTTATTTTCGAATACTACATAATGTACTACCATGCATTTTAATCCATTTAAATTAATTATTTTACTAGTGTACGTATAGTGTAATCAAATCCCAAAAACAAACTCCAGAAAACGTGCCATTCCTCCGAATATTAGGGATTGATCACGTGACATCTCGACAACGTTTGTTTCATTTGTATAAAGGTGCTCCTTTACCTGGAGCGTTCGCCTGGAATGTAACATTTCAGATTCGATTTTGAGCATTACATTACAGTCCTGCCTGCCTGACTTGACGAGCATTCGCCTGTAATGTAACATTCGATTTTACACATTGTATTATCAAGTTGCGCACTGTAATGCTCGGTTCTCTTCCCTCAACAATATAATGCTCGACTCTGTAACGTTACATTACAGGCAAATGCTCCAAGTGCACGACCTTTAGACGTTTTGAATCACCTTTGCCAAGCCACCGCTGACAGAATGTCACTTGTTTAGACCCTCAGGTGTAGTGGCGCTGCTTTTAAAAGGCTTGTGTCCTTTGATGTAGATGCATATTGGTTCATCAGCACTAATTCAGCCTATCGCAGTCTGGGTTCACTGCTGGACATAGGTAGGCTGTGTATCTTCTGGGAAACTATTCCCAGATGATTAAAGAAGTTAGTAGTTCATAGACACAGAAGTTTAGACCATAATGAAATACTATCAAGATGAATAAATTAGAAAAATAAATCATGTTTATTTGGCTTACACAGATAGGAACAAAAAATAACGTAATTGATCAAACTATGATTACCGATCCAAGAAGCCATTTTGTCATAAACAAAACAAACCAGTAAATCGATCCACCTCCGTCTTGCCAAGGTCACATTGGCCTAAACGACGCCGACGTTCATACCGTTGCAACACTGCGTTCATTCACTAACAACACCGAGGAATGTTCTAGAGACATTAAGAAAGGTCAAGATTTCGTCGCAAACATACTTCATTGTTATGGATGGTAATTTTTACAAGCATTTATTTTAACTAGCACTGTTCATGTAGGTATGTAAGTTATCCGTCACAATTTGCAAACCATGTTTCGACTATTTGTTGGTGTTCGATTGAGCTGAGATTATGCATACATCTTTAGTTCTGATGACAATACAATGTTCAATACTCAGTATTGTAATAATTTCAATATGGCCGCCACTCCAAGATGGCGGATTATATATTTTTTCTCAAACCCTTAATAAGGGTATCAAATGAAAGAGCTTGAAGAGCAAAAAACGTTAAAGTTAGTAACATCACACTAAATTCAATATGGCCGCCGCTCCAAGATGGCGGATTTCTTTTCAACCCCCTTAATTTGGGTTCCAAACGAAAGGACTTGAAGAGTAGAAAAAATGAGAAGCTTGTTTAAAAAAAAATATTACGTAAGAGAGGCTTGGCTTATGTAGAATTAGCTTCAGCCAGCGGCTTCGTCTACTTGAAAGTCGGAAATAATCTCAAAGGAAGACGTATGATTTAGAAGTGTATGCCAATTTTCATCCAAATCCGTTAAGACGTGATATAGATGTCACCGGATAATTGCAAAATTTCGTAAGATTGTAATAAATCTTCATTAAATTATAGTTTGTCGATATATTGTGATCATAATTTTTAATCAAATAAATCCCTTCCAAATTCAGTAGTTTCCAATATATCCTTCATGTCACTGCCTATATATCGTTCATGTATGTATATTCGTCTATTTATCGTCTCCAATCGCCGAATAAAAAAAAAGAGTACACAATTTTACGCGATAAATATCCTGTAGCCTAATTATACATTTAGTACGAACATATAGTTACATCCTGTAAAAAATACACTTCTCATCAAAAAAATCGAAACACTTTCGTTTTTATTGTTTTTGTCCTAATTTTTTACAAAAGAGAATTAATTCCATGAAAAAAAAAACATTATTGTGTAGCTGGCAGTTTGGTCATTACAGTAAGAAGAAAAAAATCAAAATTCGAAATTAGAATTTCATTTGTTTATCCTATAAATGAAATTAATCACTGTTTTGAGACAAATGTGTATTTAGGGTTGGAGTACGTTTCTCGTTTAAAAACTAAAATTAGCGCTTGTCTTTAAACTTTTTGTTTCTTATTTCATTTACTGTGACTTTGGGACGTCTGAAAAAACTTTTTTTTCTAAAACATATGGATACTTCGCCCGCAGAAGCCGCCCAAGTGGTGGCATTGCTGGATTCTGGACTTAGTCAGCGTGTTGTGGCTGCAAGATTGCATCTAAGCTTATCATCTGTTCATAGAGTCTACAAACGCTATCGGGAGACTGGTTCGTTCACGCGCCGTTCAGGATCTGGCAGGAATCGGGTCACTTCTGAGCGAGATGATCGATTTATTGTAACAACCTCTTTACGAAATCGACGCCTTAACGCTTTTCAACTGCAGCAGCAGCTTCGCGTTGTACGAAGAGTAGCTGTAAGTGACTCTACAATAAGAAGAAGGTTGAAGGAACGCGGATTGGCACCGCATAAGCCAGCGAATGGGCCGAAATTAACTGCAGACCATCGAAGAGCGCGCCTTAACTTTGCACGCGAGCACCTAACTTGGTCATACCTTCAGTGGAGCAAAGTACTGTTTTCTGATGAGTGTAAAATTATGCTGTATGGTAACGACGGAAGGAACAAGGTCTACAGAAGAGATGGAGAACGCTTTGCACAATGCTGCATTGAAGAAAAGGTCAGCTATGGTGGCGGTTCGTGGACGGTTTGGGGAGGAATCAGCGCCGACGGTAAGACAGAACTTGCCTTTGTATCTGGGCCACGGCTGCCTGCACTAAACTCTCATCGGTACATCGAACAGTGTCTTGAACCTCATGTGATGCCCTATGCACATTTTATTGGCAACGACTTCATATTCATGCACGACAATGCTAGAGCTCACACCGCGGGCGTCGTACGAGATTATCTTACCGAAGTCGGTATCTCCATTATGGTATGGCCAGCAAGAAGCCCGGACATGAATCCCATTGAACATCTATGGGATGAATTAAAGAGACGAATTCGAGCAAGAGATCCAGCCCCAGAAACACTTAGCCAGCTGCAAAATGCAATCCAAGAGGAATGGGATAATATACCACAACATGTGATCGTGACTCTCATCCGATCGATGAAGAACCGTATGGAAGCAGTAATAAGAGCTCGCGGAGGGAATACAAGTTATTAAATAAACGTTTCTTACATTTTTTTTCATTTACGCGTGTTGTTTTACCCATTTCCTTCATATTCCATACAGGGTAAAAATTACTCATTATACAAAATACGAAACCTATGAAGACTTAATTTGAATTTAGAACATTAACATTAGGATTTAAAAACCTCATACTACTCACTATTAAATGACATTTTACATTTATTCCTAAATATACACATTTTTCTGATAATCCTTATCAAATCATAAACTGCGAGGTGTTTCGATTTTTTTGATGAGAAGTGTATTCAAGTTAGTACGATGCCACTGGTAATGTCAATTCTTTATGGAGTTGTTATAGATCAACGGTTGTCTGAATAAAAAATATTATTAGGTATTCATTTCCTTTATTATTATTATCATTTGTTAGCTGTAGAAATTCTGCTAAACATCTATGTGAAAATATAAATTATCTAGACAAAAAAATTAAAGAGATTTTGTGAGACTGTTTAAATGTACCTCTGTGGAGGGCAAAAATCAATGCACCTATCAGAATAACTCTTTAACGGTCTGCCATTTGACTCCTACAAATGTGTTTCTAATAAGAAATTAAACCCCGACTCCCCATGCTATAATCTCAAATATATTTTTACGAACGGTTTTGCCAGGAGTTATTTTTAACAGGCCCAGACTGAAGTTGCTTAACATTCTGCCTGCTTCACACCCTCGTGCAGACAAACAAACACCCACGCAAAGAAATGCCCCAAAATAGCTTTCCTTTACGAAAACACGAGGAGTGGCCATGTCACCTGAAACTTGTAGACCCCGTAAGATTTTAATAAATCTTGATTAGATTATAATTTATCTATATATTATGATTCAATAGTTTCCAATATATCCGTGTCATATTTAGAAAAGCTAATTTACAATTCACGCGATATTTTACAATCTAACGGCGTTTACAATATTCCGGTGACAGCCATATCAATAAGGTGGCACGACGAGGCCGAAAAATTATAGGTATGTCGTAAGTTTCAGGTTCTATGTAGCTTGATGGAGCTTACAAAGCATTTTTACCTTAAAATGTGGAACCTACATCCATATGACCATTATCTAGCCAAGGAAGTCTAGTCTAATATACTGTCAAATGCCTAAGCATATTTTAAGTGACTCATACTTCGTCATCATCCGTTCAGCCTGAATCCACTAACTGCTAAGTTTATACCTCTTTTTTGTCTTGCCATATTTCTCGGTTCCGTGCGTTCCTCGTCCAGGGGTTGTCGGTGACTTTGGCGATATACTCCACCCTACGCGCTTAATTGGTTGTGTAAACTCCATGTCGATCCAGATGTCCTGGTGAGGTCTGCTTGAAGCACTTTGACCTATACTTGATATCGAAAACATACATCGGAGTCATACCATCGGACTGTGGGTGTGGATACGGCGTGCGTGTATGAAGATAGGCTCTAGAAAAAGTGCCATTTCATTAGCAGATGCGATTGTCGAAATGCTAAAATAAAAGGGATTGATCACTCAGTTTGTCAATTCCATACATTTGTGACGTTTTGACAATTGCGTTCGCCACGCTACCGCTGAATGTCACTTCAGATGTACATAAATGCAGCAAAAGGAGTACGTTAGGCATTCTGGGGACCTAGCACTAATGCTTTGACGTATAGTAACGTACAGTATCGTTAACCTAAGTGAGTTTTGAATATAAAAAACTACAACCTAATAATACCTATTTTCGTTTCATTTTAAGCGACATACACAATATTTTGTGCCATACAAAAAATTGGCTGTCTGTAAAGTTGGTTTACGGACGATAGTTTAACGTGACAACGTCATACCAAAACATTGATGAAATGATCGTAACGTTACAATGAGCGTAACGTTACAATGAGTCATCCTTTCTCGTGCGTGCAGCCGGTGTTCATCGATTTATTAGACGTTGTTACGTCAAAAATGAATATAATATCCAATTCAAATAAATATTATGTGCGAAACAAGTATTTTAATTTTAGTAAAATTATACTTTTCGTTATTATACGTCAAAACATTCGTGCTAGGCCCTCTACAGTGCGATTCTGAAAATAAAATCTCACCGTGTAAACGTAGGTGAAGTGATCATGAAGTGAGCTGTCAGTCCATACACACAAGATGGAATGACAGCTTACTTCATGCTCACTCCACCTGAGTTGCCAGGTTGTAGTTTCTGTGTATGGTGAAAAAGATGTGTCTTATATATGTAGTATGGCTTAACTTCACTTTCATTGGAGGCTCTTCAATAGTGTCTTGAAATTACCTCTTCAAGGAATTAACTTTTGAGAACCAAGATACTACTTACCGGCTACGTGACACAGCCCACGTCTTCACAATCCATTACTTCACAGCCTTAAACTTCAACACCTTATTACACTGCACCACATCATGTATAAAATTGTTAATAACTATAATTAATCTAAATCCGGAAGCTATTAACGAACGGAAGTATAATTCTAGTGCGCCAGTCATGTGCTGGCATCAATGTCAATTTCGAGGTGAACTGGATTGTTGCCGGTGTCAACATGCGTTTAGGCTCGACTTTGATAATGTGATGCAACTGGTAGTAATGCGTCACGAATTCACGATAATATATTACGTGTGTGAGCCATACCTACTAATAATAAAGCTGAAGAGTTTGTTTGTTTGGGTATTTGTTTATTTATATGTTGGTTTGAACGCGGTAATCTCTGGATTTTTATATATATGATAGCCAAATTCATGAGGAATGCTAAAGGCTATACGGGAACGGGAAATTCTTATGGTTACGGTAAAAAAAGTCGCGGGCAAAAGCTTATTTAATTTTACAACTTGAATTTGAATTAGCATCCTACTTTTTCCAATCATTAGGTATCACTCAAAGAGATTATTTAAGCAACAACCAACTCTCAAAAAAGCTGTTAGTCTCAGTTTTGTTCGCGTAACACGACAAATTGCAAGGAACAGCTATTTTTTAAGTGATAACTTCTTATGGCAGGGTAAACCGCTTCGTAACGGTACGCGTCTCATCTGACTCATCGGGCCTTGCCAGGATAAGTTTGAGTATCAACATAGAAATTAGAATTTAATGGTGTGTTACTTATATGGTGACTTTTGTTAGCACAATAAGAACGAATTTTAAGCGTGTTGAATACACCTCAATTAGTTTATTTGTTAACAATGTATTTGAAATAACTCTTTAAACTGTAAATTCTACAATTATTAATGAAGAGTCAATTAGTAGGTAATAATAATGCCGGACTTGTGTAGTCGTTTTAATTATATAATTAACTAGCGGACTAGTTCCCGTTCCCGTGGGAGTGCGGGGATAAAATATAGCTTATGTGACTCGCTTATAATGTAGCTATCCATTGCTGATAGAATTTTTCAAATCGGTCCAGTAGTTTTTAAGTTTATTCGTTACATACAAATATACAAATCTTTCCTCTTTATAATATTAGTATAGATGAGTGAATATGAGTGTTTTGTTGCTGAGTGGATATGCAAAGATCTACTTGATGCATTAATGTATAGGATCACTAGTGTCCCGCCCAGGTTTTGCCTGGTTTTTATATACATACTATATGTAGTATAGCCTAGGCCCATCTATAACTCGGTTTAAAAAACCAATCTCAATATAATCCTAAAAAGCAAACTCAGTAGGTTGTTAAGTTGCAAAATTTGTTCGAAAGAACCACCGCGGTACTGGAATTCAAAAGGCTTTGGAGGAAACCGGGTCGGGTTTTTTGTCAGTAGGAATCTGACTCTCCCTGAGTCAGTTGATGATTTCCCATAAAAAAACATGAAAGGATTCTTATAGAAAGCAGTCAACAACAGGACTGGATCTGACAGCATGGCATTTCTGCTTTTATTTAGAGATGGCCTATTGCTCTACATTTGGGAAACGGTACTTAACAGTACCATTAGTAGAAATATATCTTATATATAGTACCACTAAATAACCACCACAGTGTAGTCTTTTTAACCCAAAGGTTGACTGGTAGAAAATGCCTTGATGCATTAAGTCCGCCCATGTACCACTATTGTACATTAAGTTTAAATAAATCAATATTTTTTTTAAATATTTTTTCCCCGCTAACACACTAGGAAGTGGTGACGTTATGTGGAACTTTGACGTTCAAAAAGTGCTGATACTCAGCCTAATTTTAATAAATGATTTTGATTTTGAATAACTAATGAAAGAAAAAAAAAAGTGACACGAACACAAAAATTCAATTTCAGAAACTACCAAGGTTTCCGTGAGAAAGTCAGTAACAACGGGGCGTTGCTGATCTTCCTTGAAGAGCTGGATTGGGAAGTAAATACAATACAACTTAATAACAATAACACTAAATAAAATACAACTTAGAAAGATCATAGCTCATATCCATAATTTATGCTGACCTTTGGCATCATTGCATTTATAAACAAATTATAATCATATCCAAACAAGTGTCAAGGTGTGAATGATTCATAAAAAGAAATGACGATCGTTTATGACCTTTCTCTGATTAGTTTACAAATAAGAGCCGCCATTTGTTTGGGTTTCCGCGGGTTTGGGAAAGCGGCCAAGATTTTTTCTTGGGAAAACCTTTCCAAATATTTTTTTTCTACTTATAAGCACGCGTTTGACCTGATGGTAAGCGATGATGCGGTCGAAGATGGAACACGCTTGCTTAGAAATAACCTATTCACTTTTGACTTAAAGAATCTCAGGTTATAGCTACCAGGAAACACAGACTCGGGCAGGGAATTCTACTCCTTGGCTGTACGCACAATTAATGTGTTCCCAAAATGTTTTGTGCGTGTGGGTGGGAAGTCCACCATGTAGGTACCGGTCGCGCATGGCGTCTTGTTATCTTGAAAAAAAAAATGTGCAACAGTTATATTTGTAAACGGTAGTGGTTTTAATAGACAATAGTAGAATAAAAGTTTCTAATACATGGGAATTTTAAGTATAAATGTGGATGGGTATCTTTCTCTTTCTAGTCGGTCCTTCATGTGTAAAGATCGTGGTCCTGGCAGTATGTAAGACAGCTGGTCGATTCTGTAACCATGTCGAAGTGAAGGTTTGGGTGAAGTGATCACGAGGTGAGCTAGCAATCCATACTATTAATATTTGACCCCATTAGTAAAATCAATACAATGAAATGATATCTGCCCTAAACGTTGCTAAGCCAGTTAGTCCCACTGGTTGGTCCTGACTGTTTTCTGACTATGTACAACTTCCCACACTCTCATGTGAGCACGTGGTAGCTTTAATATATTATACTTAATTAAAAGCAACTATAATTAATTAAGAATTATTGCTCATTTTGTGAGGAGCAGGGTAATACACATGTAAATAATTCAACGTAATTAGAATCCAGAGAAGAAATTCTATTGCGTGGGAGTAAAACATTTAGCACAAGATAATTACGAGTATTTAGCCCACCCACAACAAATTACAGAAAAATAAAGGTATTATAATTAAACAGAGAAAATTCAGGTTTAATAAGCTTCTCTATATACCAGTTTCGAGAAATAAACAATTTATATTATTTCAAAAAACAACTACGAGCACCGTTAAAATATATCGCCCACGACATTCGCCCACTCAGATACACGCTCAACAAAGAAAATTCTGACATTTTAAAAATCATTCTAGAATATCATATTTTGACTTTAGAATACCCCATTTTATTTTTACAAGAACGAAATGGCATTCCATTTGTTATTTTAAAGATTAATACCAATTAAGGGCAAGTATGGTTGTCGACGTGTTCATGTCTCTCTCATTACGTAACTCCCACCTACCGACGCGGATTGATTTTTGTTACCATCCAACTGTCGCAATACGCATGCGCGAAAACTTCACGCACACACCCTTAACAAACCGCCACACATTGACGTACCCCCCAACTTTATCAATGATGGAATCCCGACTCTACGTAGATAAGATAAGGTCGAAAATTAAATGGTGTTGCTAACAGTTGGTATTTTTAGACAATACGTGCCTATTATGGCGAGTACCGACGCGCCCTCTCCCATACAAATCGGGAAACCTCGTCGCGGAAGGTTTTCCACTTTCTGTCTATATTTTCTGAAAAATACCCACATTTTAGATCACAGTTTCGGCGTCTTTTTACTCTAGTTCGTACGTCAAATCACTGTGTGTGTTCATGGGGTTGGTTTTATCGTGAATTAGGAGTTTTTTGTCGGGAAAGGTGTGACTAAAAATAGATCACTGCCCGATATACTTGTAGGGAAATCTAGTGAGAGCTTTCCATTCATAAATTACATTCATTTGGTGTCGGGCAGTGAAGTAATACAGTTGGGAGAGGCGATTTAACTGGTGAATGTAATCGTTCGGTGATAACGTTGAAGTGCTCACGGGATCGATAAACGGGCCACTGCCTGAGTTCATCTTTAAAGAAGTCTCACCGGTCAGAAGCGAAAAATGTAAGTTTTTATCCATTTTACCATTCAAATATGACCAAAAACTATCATAGATTTTAAACATACTGCAAAACACGTGTAAGTGCATACAAAATTGATGCCACAGTCTTTTTATAGTTCGTTTCGTGAACCGTTCGATAACAGGACGCTTAACAATGACTTATAGATTTTATAGATATGCAAACGTCGTGTGGCTTCTGCGTTTGTTGAGAATAAGAACAGTTATTTTATTAAACAGCTTTTTTACTGAAACAAGTGAAGTATTCGAATCATTTCATGGAGTGTTTTCAAAATTGGAGCAACAATTACGTTTTTTTTTAAATCAGAGTTTTATCTTGCCAACATTTTTGTGTCCTCTTTTCTATGGAGGTCATATCAAATGGCTATTTTATTCCGTTGGCCACTCTTCCAATTATTTTCTTTATATTTATCAAGAAAATAATTGTGAAAGTCAATAGTGATGACGCCATAGCTGCCATTGCGTTCGGAAGGCATACAATTGCGCGTCATTTATCTATGGCAAGGATTAAACTATTAGTTTGTTTTTGTCTCGTTTTTTATGGCCAGTTCTATAATAAAAAAACGAATGATAACACAGACAGTGATGATGATGACGTCATCATATTTTTTTCTTTGGGAAGTGGCCTGATTAGCATAGGTCTGTTTCGAGGAAAGCCGAAACTACACGATTGATACACAATAAAATGTCAATCTGCCTAGCCGTATTCTCAACTACGTTGGGGTCAACTTCCAGTCCAACCGGGTGCAGCTGAGTACCTGTACTTAACAAGGAGCGACTGCCTATATGACCTCCACAACCCAGTAACTGGGTTACATGATAGTTCTTAACAAGACTGGTGCTTTCGACTGTCAAAGATTTTCAAATGACAGCCGGGCCCAACAGCTTAACATGCTTTCCGAGGCACAGAGGAATCTCGTTATCTTAAGATGGTCACCCATCCACAGATCGATTCACGAGCTCCTCAATACACAATACAATTTACAGAGTATCCATCGTTCAGTCAATTAAACACCAGCCTTACTTACGCTGATGATAACATCGTGTGGTTTAGCAATCAAAAGGATCTGGATCAAATAGTCAGTTTCTCCAAAATAAAATACCACACATACCCATGACATAGTATCACTATCATTAGCCACGAGGGGTTAGGCAGAAGTGTACCCAGTAGGTGTGCAATCAAAAGGAGCTGATCAGGACACCCACGTTTTGGTAGTTATGTTTTACGCCCATGGAAGGAAGGAGCCTCATCACGTTTGCCATTTTTCCCTCTTATTAAGGTCGGCGCAACATGTTTCTACCTCATTCTTCTTTTTCATTCCACATACTTCATTAGTCGTAATTTTTGTAGTCATCTCCTTTTTGTCCATCTCATCGATCGTTTAATCCCCATGTCAATTCCCAAAGGGGAATACCTTTTAAAGTAAAATAAGTACTGTTTTTTAGCAGGATTAGGCTAAACTGTAAGCCTTGGGAGAAGCTAGGAAGTTGATATTACAATATATCTTTCAGGACGCCCCCTGGTACTCGTCCTCTTGACATTTATTCGACTCATGACGCCTAATGAAAAAAAATCCCAAAAAAGCAATAGAACTGACCGACCATTCAACAACTACCAGAAAAAAAAATGGTTAATTTTGGTACTTACAAATTTTCGCGAAAACTAAATTTACCCATATCCTTTTACCGTGTTGACTCAGGACTTGATTTTTATACACCTAATAAGAACTATAGACCTCAGTATCTGGTGTAAATTTCAACTTGCTAGGTCCACCCGTTCCTGAGAAAATCGGTGGTGACACACGGACTGGCAGACAGACATACGGACAAGAGAGTGATCTTATTAGGGTTCCGTTTTTTACCTTTTAAGGTACGACGAAACCCTAAAAAGAATGCCAGAACCCAATACGACCAACGTCACAGAACCAACCCTAAAACGCGTGCTACCAGCGTCATCGGAAAGTCAGTAATACGCGCCCCCATTGGCCAAGCCTGCACAATAGCTAGATACATTAAATTTTCAGAGCACGAACGTACCGAAGTAAAGTAGCAAACATGCGGGCTCAATCGACGTAGATTGTATCTACTTTAGCTTTCCCTGTGGGTTTTGTTGCGAAAGTACAGCGGCTATTTAGCAGTTTAGGGTTGGAATTGGAACGATCTCTGGCCGTCAGTTATGATATTTTGTGATGTTGTTGCATGGTGCTTTGTTTCAACGGTCTTTTTCGTTTTTTTAATTTTTTACTGATTGTTTTTAGACTGGGAATGGAAATTCTTCGTTTTGTGTGGCCTCTCTTTTTTCTCTTAAGCCTCACTTAGCCATTTTCCAGCAATACAATCGGAGCTCGTGGCTAAATAATAACGGCCGCACGGGTCGATCTCCAAGGTTAAGCAACGCTTGCCGGGGTTGGTCTGTGGATGGGTGACCATCTTAACATACCGAGACTCCTCCGTGCCTCGGAAAGCACGTTAAGCCGTTGGTCCCGGCTGTCATTTGTAGATCATTGGCAGTCGTTACGGTTAACCAGATAATCTGACACCAGTCTTGCCAAGGAGTACTGTGCTACCCAGTTAATGGGTTGTGGAGGTCTGGTAGGCAACCGCTCCACGTAAAATACTGGTATTCAGCTGAATCCGGTTTGACCGGAAGCCGACCCCAATATAGTTCGGAAAAGTCTAGGCAGATGAGACCCAAACAACAATCCGAGCATTTAACTACTTTAGACATCACTTTCGATCATCTCGCATGTTTTTTACCTCAGCGAGCCTATCGGCCATAAAACAAAATTGATAATAATTGAAGGGTTGAAAGTGTAACTGCCAATTTAAATATTTACTTACAGAAATAACAAAGACAGTGAAGCGCAAACACATTGGATCTTTCGGTGCTCGCCTATTTTAACTCCATGTGTTAAAAAATGTTAAGGAAATAAGTGTTAGGGTCCTTTGAATACTGTTTTTAGGGTTCCGTACCCAAAAGGTAAAACGGGACCCTATTACTAAGACTCCGCTTTCCGCCCGTCTGTCACCAGGCTGTATCTCATGATATTACATACAACAAACGTGATATTTTTGCTCGTTTTTGCTCGATATTGATAACGGCAACAGGTAGACGCTTGAAATATTCACAGAATATTTAGATATATATTCACTTTAAAAATAAATAATTAAATTAAAATAAAACAAATATTTAAGAGGGGCTCCCATACAACAAACGTGTTTTTTTGCCGTTTTTATAGATAATGGTACGGAACCCTTCGTGCGCGAGTCCGACTCGCACTTGGCCGGTTTTTTTTTTAGGTTTGTCATAAAGATTTTAATAAAATACCGGATTTTAATATTTTTGGAGCTTAGACCCTTTAAACCTTTCAATTTAAAATCATAGCTACGAAAAATGGTATTTCTCTTCAATTCTCTTTCAGTTGAAAAATTGTAGACTTACTACATCATAAATATGTTCTTTATTTAACGAAAGACAATATCCTACCCTGACCCAGCAACAGACATCTACATCCCTCATCTAATTCGACATCTGATCCTAATTGCTAAGCCTGACTGATCTAAAGGTCGGGATAACCAGCCTTTGACCTATCTTCATAAACTTGCCAACTTTATATTATAAATGTACTGGAAGGGTCATGTACTACAGTCTCAAATATAAACTCGACATTTTAAAGTGAAGGTGTTGACTTGTTAAAAGGTCATTTTAGATTCTCTTGGACCTCCGAAATAGGCGAGTTGGTTTAAAAGGGTCAGGGTTGATTAACGGCCGGTTTCAATAACGTATCTATCTTTAACCAACTGTCAAATTAGCTACCAACAGTAGCTGAAACGTCATGTTTGAAAGGCCAACATGACGTTTCAGCTACTGTTGGTAGCTAATTTGACAGTTGGTCAAAGGTACATACGTTATTGAGACCAGTCGATAACTACACTAATTACCTTCGTACTAGATGGGATCTTTATTTTGTACACCAACATTGTTGTAACACAACTCTTTGATTCTGCCTAGCGTTTCCCCAAATATGTTAGGGTTGGTTGACAGGCTAACCAATGCATCAGAGTACTTTATATGGGGTGAATGTTGACTGACCTCCACAACCCATGAACGGGGTAACACGATACCCCATGGCAGGTCAATCGTACCCGGTACGACTCCCAAAGATGTACTAATAATGACAACCGGGATTGACGTGATTTTCGAGGCTCGGAGGAGTCTCAGTACGTAATTAGTCATCCAACCTCGGCGAGCCTTACCATGCGGCTGTTATAATTAAGTCACGAGGTCCTGGACGACAAGTTTTGACAATGAACCTTCAATAAAAAGGGTTTGGTCAGTGATGTGTCTTCTCTAGTGATTGTAAACTAAATAATGATGTCAGACGTTGCTTTTTACAAAACTTGTGAGAAGAAAAATGAAAACAAAATAATTGAAGTGTTCTGTATTTCTGCAGCAAGTAGAAATAAGCAGTTTTGTCTCTTGCTGATGAACTGATATAGAAATGAAATTTACTTAGCACAAACGTTTAAAAAACAAACAAAACGAAACATAATGATAAAAAACTGGCCAAGTGCAAGTTGCACACGAAGGGTTCTGTACCATAAGCCAAAAAAACATGTTTCTTGTATGGGGGCAAATCTGTCCGTGTCTGTACCTACTGAATCAACCTGTCCGTGTCAAAACCTATGTGCACAGGCACGGACACACAAGTTTTACCCACACTGAAAAGTACCGACCCGTACCGACTCGTCTGTACCGATAACCTGCTTCTTTATGAACGCACCCTTACGCAAGCGAGTTGCGGAATTTGTTCGAAAGAGTTACCGCGGCCCAGGAACGCAAAGGGCTTTACAAGGAACACGGACGGGTTTTAGTCAGTAAGAGTCTGGCACGCCCTTCCGCTCCACCCAGAGCAGAAGAAGTCATTTGATGATTTCCCATCCTTCAAAAATCCCTTACGCAAGCGATAAATATGTTACTCTTGGGAATATTTGAGCCAATTGGATTGGTCACAAAGAAACCATGTTTTTCATTCGTCTAGACATCGCTACTGTTTCGCTTATAGAGCCACTGAGCTAAATGTTGATCGACTAAATGTGGTTCATTGTCCTCACTAATGTAGTCTGCACGCTCGTTAAGAAAATATTACTTTTGGGGCAAAACTGAGCAAAGTTCTGGAAAGCAAATATCAGATGCATTCTTGTTAGATCGTACAACTCGTACGAGGGAATTCTTTAAGGTGAAGATAAATACAATAGTACCTTATCTTCACAATCAAACGCTTTAATTTATTTAAATGTGATCAACCTTTCCCTAATTGTATAATTAGGAAAAGACAATGACAACCCCAATTTCATGTCCAGGCAAATACTGTCCATCCCAGGTTGTCTGGAAGAGATCTTGGAATGCAATAAGGCCTTCCTTTCCTTTTGTAATTTACCTTTGGTGTACAATAAAGTATATATGTAATAAATAAATAAAAGCCGGTGGTGACCCTATTTAGGATAACGGCTTCCTTACTTTCTTTCCAGTCCTCTTTAATTAAACCAGCTACAACCAGGGACCTTATTATGAGGTCTTAATACCATCATGACTCCATTCTGAAAAACGGATAGTGCCATGCGTCTTGTATAGCTTCGTCTCGTTCTGACACTAGACCCATGACGGCTTATTATGTACGAACTACTAACGGCCGGTTTCAATAACGTATCTACCTTTAACCAACTGCCAAATTAGTTACCAACAGTAGCTGAAACGTCATGTTTGCCTTTCAAACATGATAGTTGGTCAAAGGTAAGATTCGTTATTGAGACTGACCTTTAAAGGTCACATAGCACATAATATATCAAATTGGAAAGAGATCGTCACCGTATCGTCTTTTTCGCAGTATTGCCCCGAGGCGAGGCGATTACGTTACGTTTCCGATTAGTATGCGTTGCAGTAGGGAGTTTCATACAAAGAATACGCACGACTCGAGTTGATACGGTGACGATCCCTTTCCGAGTTGATACGTGTGCTATGTATGACCTTAACCTGCCATTTTCGTCTTGGTCATGTCGTCGCGAAATATAGAGAGAGATGCATGGGACACTATTTAAAAGCGTAAGGGTCAAACAAAGGTGTGCTGCCGTTCAACTCGAATTCACCAATGACGTTGGTCAAGGTAGCTCAAGGGAAAACACCGACCTTTTAATAGGGTGACATTGTCGAAGCTAATGGTTTAGAAGAATTCTAATTTAGAGAGTGTGATAGTAGAAAATATATCATCATATCAGCCGAAAGACGTCCACTGCTGGGCATAGGCCTCCCCCAAGTGTTGCCACAACAACAGGTCCTGTGCGTCTCGCATCCATCGGCTACCCGCGACTCTCACCAGGTCATCGGTCCACCTTGTGAGAAACCTTCCAACACTGCGTCTTCCGGTACGCGGTCGCCACTCCCGAAATTTTTGGGCCCCATCGACCATCTGTTCGGCGAGCAATGTGCCCTGCCCACTGCCCCTTCAGTTTGGCGATCCTTCGGGCTATGTCGGTAACCTTGGTTGGAATATCGTCATTCCTGATTCGATCACGCAAGAAAACTCCGAGCATTGCCCTCTCCATTGCTCTTTGGGTGACTTTAAGCCTTCTGATGAGGCCCATTGTCATCTCTTGATCTTGATAGGAGTGGGTGAGTACCATAACCTTGGTTTTGTCCATGTTCATTTTAAAACCTACTCTTCTGAGGTCATCGAGCATTTTTACTGAAGTCCTCCATAGTCTCAGCCATGGCGACTATATCGTCGGCAAATCGAAGGTGAGAAGGCTAGGCATCATATTAATGGCGAGTACATCTACTTAATATGATGCCTAGCCTTCCCCAGTCCAAAACCTTGGAGACATCCTCAATTGCAGGCGTCAATAGTTTCGGAGAAATAACGTCTCCTTGCCTCACACCCCATTGCAACAGGATAGGTTTCGAGGTTTCGAGGCTTTTGCGTACAAACATTTCAGCACCTCGATGTACCGATAGTCAATCTGGTACCGTTGGAGAGACTGCAGCATAGCCCAAGCCTCGATCGAATCGTATGCTTTCTCGTAGTCCACAAACGCCAAGCAGAGGGGCAGATTATACTCTTCAGTCCTCTGTATAACCTGCCGCAGCGTATGTGTGTGGTCTACGGTGCTGAAGCCTTTTCGGAATCCGGCTTGTTCGGGAGGCTAGAAGTCGTCGAACCTGCGCGCGAGACGGTTCATGATGACATGTTGAAAAAAATTAATTCATTAAAAATTCTATAACCATTTCAAATAACCACTCAATCTGCCATCAAGTTGGGGCCGGCTTCCAGTCTATCCGGATGCAACCAGTATTTAAGATGAAACCACTGTCTATCTGGCTGCCACAACCCAGTAACTGGTTAATAGGGTACCTTTTGGTAAGACTGGGTGTAGTGGACTGTAGATTTTGGTTCTTGTTGAAATAAAACACTGCTTCTTTTCTTCAGGTTTATTTCTTGTTCTTTTCTTTGGAGATCTTCTTGTTTTGATTTTCGGAGAACGACTGACTCCACGAGCAATCCCGCGCTTAATTTATACAACTTCCCGGTGGGGATATAGAACAATCTGGAAATGCTCGCGAGTGAATTAACCAATCAGAATCGAGGACAGAAATATCTGGAATTTCTGTACATTACCTTAAGTATGACGGAACTTTACCGTAACGAGAACTTTTATACTTTAAGACATATTTTTACATAGAAATATCCATATTTGATATAGCAAACCTTATATAAACTTACTCAGAATTCACTAATCTATCCTACAAAAATATAAAAACACCAAAAAGTCACTATCAGAAACATAAGTTCTTATCATTACGTAATCTTATTTCACATTATCAATTCACTAAATAGGCAATTTTTATAAGTTTCTTATCTAAAACCGATCAAGTTCACCTAGAAAACATTAATTATGTACACAAAACACTCACTGTCCTATCAGTCTTTCGTTAATTTAGCACTTTTAGGTTGGCAGGCTCGGCGTCCATTACATTTCTCCCCCCAGCGCAGCTTGCGTAGCTTCCTTCCTCATCACGACGACGAGCTTGCTAACTGGCCGCCGGAAAACGCCGGTCTTGGTCCGCACCTCGACGATCCTGACGCCGCCGTCCGGTCCTGGATGCGTGAGCTCGACTCGTCCCATCGGCCAAGTGTTTCTGGGCAGTGTGCTGTCGACTACGAGGACCACGTCACCAACTTGCAAGGGACGCACGTCGTTCTTTGGCTCGCCTCGGGGTACCAGAGTGGGGAGGTACTCTCGGAGCCAGCGCCTCCAGAAGTGGTCCGCGAGCGCCATGCTAGCTCGCCATACTCGTCGATCAGCGTCGTCGCAAGGTCCCGTCGATGGCAGGCCGAGGGAGGACCCCAACAAGAAATGGTTGGGTGTGAGGGCCTCAGGATCCGCCGGGTCCACGCTCACATGGGTTAGTGGGCGCGCGTTGATGGAGAACTCCGCCTCGGTCAGGAGCGTTCGCAGAACTTCTTCAGCTGGTGCCTTCTCTTTCAGAGTCGCGCTGAGGGCCGTCTTCACGGAGCGTACTAGCCTTTCCCATGCGCCACCTTGATTTGGCGCACCAGGTGGTATGAACCGCCATTCCATCCGATGAAGTAGTCCTTCGTCCTTCAGGGCGGGGAGCCACTCTTCATAAGCCGCACGAAGCTCTTGATCTGCTCCGCGGAAATTTGTTCCGTTGTCTGAATACATAATTCGTGGCCACCCTCTGCGCGCGGCCATTCTTCTTAACGCCATAATTGCTGAATCCGTCGAGAGCGAGGCGACGAGCTCGATGTGCACGGCGCGTGATGTGAGGCAAGTGAATAGTGCGCCCCACTTCTTTTCACGGCGACGCCCCACCTTGACCATCATTGGTCCGAAATAATCCACCCCGCAGTTGGAGAACGGGCGGTGGAACGGGTCAAGGCGAGCGTGTGGTAGGTCTCCCGTAGCTGGCGTCTGCGGCGCTGCTCGCCGCCTTCGGCAGAGGGTGCAGTTCTTTTCCACAGCGCGTACCGTAGGTCGCAGGTGGATGATCCAATACCGCTGGCGCAGGTCGTTGGTCACGCGTTCTCGGTTGGCGTGGCCTGCTGCACTATGTTCCCGAATGACCAGGAGTTTGGTGACGCGGTGACGGCCGTCCAGGATGACTGGCCGCTTCATCTCGATGGGCGCGGAGGAAGCCTCGATCCGGCCTCTCACGCGCAGGATTCCTTCTTCCATGACTGGGTCCAGCCGGTACAGTCGGCTCGCTCTGGGGATAGGACGAGCGGACCGTATCCGTGCGATTTCGTCGCGAAAACTGTCTTCTTGCGCCTGTCGGATCAGCTCGTTCTCAGCGCGTTCAATGTGTCGGTGTTCCAACTGCGTCGCTCGCCGTCGGCAGATGTCGATGAAGGCCAATACCCTTGCTGCACTCCTCACCAGGGTCTCATACTTCGAGAAGCGTTCTGGGTCCGGCAACCAGCTTTCTCGCCCTAATGTGTCGCTCACGTGCAGGACTTCTTCTTCGTTCTCTTCCCCCGTCGACGTCCCGGGCCACTGGTCTTCCGGTAAATATAGGAAACTCGGCCCGCGGAACCACCGGTCCTCTGAGCTGATTGGCGCGTCGGTTAGGCGTGTGGCATCGTCAGCCACGTTCATATCAGTAGGGAGCCATCGCCATTCCTTTCTCTGTGTCAGTTCGGCGATCTCCCCAAGTCGATGGGCGACGAACGGTGTGTAGCGTCGCATGTCGTGTCGTATCCAGTGCACGACCGTCGAGGAGTCGGTCCAGTACGTTGTTTGCCCAACTTCCACTCGATGTTCTCTCTTGATTTTGTCGGCGAGTCTTGTCCCGATGACCGCCGCTTGTAGTTCCAGCCGAGGTATGGTCTGTGTCTTCCTCGGTGCCACCTTCGCCTTCGCTGCCACTAACACGACTGTAATGCTTCCGTCGATCCTCTTGATGCGCCAGTAGGCCGTGGTCGCGTAGGCTTGCTCGCTGGCGTCACACAACACGTGGAGGTCGATGCGTTCGTACTTCCCCAGGGTGTAGCAGCGGGGCAATCTCAGCGTGGCTATTTCCGGAAGGCGCGCAAGCCAGGACGCGAAGAGTTCGTTTTCTTCTTCCGGTATCTGTTCGTCCCAGCCAATCTGTAGGCGCCACAGGCTCTGCAAGATGATCTTCGAGCGTATCGTGTAGTGGCTCAGCAGTCCCAGCGGGTCGTAGATCGACATCACGGCGCTGAGCGCTTCACGTTTGGTCGGCGCGCGTACCCTCGATCTTACTTCTTCTGGGACCCGGTTCATCAACGTGTTGAACCCGAGCTCATCCTTTTCGGCGTTCCAGAACAGCCCCAGTATTTTGCTCTCTGGCTGTTCTCCTCCCAGTGGCGTGGGGGCGGTGGCATGCAGTTCAGAGGGCACGTTGCTCAGCACCGCCTTGTCGCTGGCACTCCAACCACGTAGTGTGAACCCGGCGTGTGCGTGTACGGTCCTTGTCTCTTCGACCGCCTTCCGTGCCTCTCCTACGTCCTCGTAGCTTGCCACCCAGTCATCCATGTAATGGCTGTTCTTGATTGCCTCCAGAGCGCGCGGGAACTCCTGCCCGTACACTTCCGCGTTGTGGTTGCGGACGTGGTGGGCCATATACGGAGAACTGGCGGCGCCGAAGATCATACTGGTCATCTTGTACTTCTGCGGAGGCCTTTCTCGCTCTTTCCCCCTCCACAAGAATTGCTGGGCCGGTTGATCTTGAGGTCTTATCTTCACCCTCAGGAACATCTCTTGAATGTCTGCTGTGATCGCGACAGCCTTCTCTCGGAACCTGAAGACGATTCCTTGCAGCGACAACAGCAGATCTGGACCCTCCAGCAGCTCGTCGTTGAGGCACACCCCGTTGCTCCTAGCAGCCGCGTCGAACACCAGGCGATATTTCCCCGGTTTGTTGGGGTTCTGTACCGCGAAGTGTGGCAGGTACCAGCTGTTGGCGCTTCCCTCTTCGGAGCCGTCACACGGAGTCGCATACCCCTTCTCTAGCAAGTTCTCTATCTGGCTGGAGTAGTTCTTCTCGAAAGCGGGATCCGAGTCCATCTTCTCCTCGATCTTCCTCAGTCGGCGAAATGCTTGGCTGTAGCTAGAGGGCATGGCGGTGTCGTCTCGTCGCCACGGCAATCCCACCTCGTAGCCTCCAGCGATCTTCCTCGTAGTTCGCTCGACGATAGTTATGGCTCGCTTGTCCGCTTCGCTGACTCTTGGCTTCTTCGTGATGCCGAGAGATTCGATTTTGAAATGAGTTTCCACAAGGTTATGGAGCTCCTGGTCGCCTGCACTGGTAGGTCTGGCAGGCTCGTACACGTGTAGTATATTTCCTTCTTGATAGATGGTGCCGCGTGGCGCGGTTCCATGCACCACCCATCCAAGTTCAGTCCTTGAAGCAGCTGGCTGGTTCGGGCTGCCGACTCGCAACTCTCTGGAGACGATACATTCCCAATGATCAGTCCCAACCAGGAGTCCAGGGCGTGCCGTATCATAGCACACCTCGTCTCGGTCCAGGTCCCTCAGGTGCTCGTAGTCAAGCAAGGCTTCCGGGATGGCCTGCTGGTGCAGCTTCAAATCCTTCATTGTTCTCGCTTTGATCCGATGGCCATCCGTTTCCTTAATCCCCTTAACCTTGATGGATACGAGCTGACTTTCCATTTCCTGCTGTGACATGTTTACTCCGTTCAGGTGAAGCGGTTGTGATGGTCCTTTCGCCCCGACGCTGGCCGCTAGTTCCTCGTCGATGAGAGTGATCGTAGCTCCCTCGTCTAGCAGCGCGTAGGTCTTTGTCTCCCCCCGTGGTCCCGACACGATGACAGGGCACATCTTCAGTAGCACTGCTTTAGGTCCCACAGCAGGTCCCGTAGCTACCGATAGTACTGCTTCTTGCTTCGGAGACTCGTCGGACTTCGCGTCTTCGGGTTTCTTGGCTTCTCTCTTTGAGTCACTGTGCAAGGAAGAGTGATGTGGGCGGCGGCAGTCGTTTACGCCGCACGGCTTTGCCTTGCATACCGCACGTCGATGTCTTCTCTGGGCACATTTGAAGCAAATTCCCTTCTCGCGGATTAGATCCCATCTCTGATCTACCGGTAGCACCTTATACTTGGGACAGGCGGTGAGCAAATGGTCTTGGTCACACTTCGGGCATAAGTCCCTTTTTTCTTCTATGTCTTCAGTCGTGGCGTACACAGTCGCTTTCTTCTTAAGTGTCACAGCAGGTCTTGCCTCTCTCTTCACACTGGAGGCGCACGATGCCGGGGCGTATGTGTATCGTAACGCCCTATCCGCTTCCCGCATCAAAAACTGAGACATGACAACGATCTCTGGGTCTGCCGTGCCTTCGTGGTCGTACGCGTAGTCACACCACCTTGCTTTCAGGTGCGGGCTCATCTTCTCTAGCACTTCTCTGCTCAGCATCGGGTTGTACAGGTACCCTCTCTGGTCAATGGTCTTGAGGACGCAGATTATATTTTGAAGCTTGATTGCGAAGTTATTTAACTCCGTCGCTGAGGCACCCAGTCTCGGAAGTTTCTTCAGGTCTTCCATTGCCTTGTCGATAATGACTTCCGGTCTTCCGAAACATTGCTCCAACGTCTTCATTATGATGTTCGGATCGGTAGCCGTATGTAGCAGGGCGGCCACTGCGTCTCTAGCCTCTCCTTTCAGGCAGCTTCTTAATCTCTGGATGTTCTCTGCTGCCGAGATCTGGTACATCTGTGTTGAGTCCCGATATGATGCTTTGAATGGAAGCCACTCGTTGGTCACGCCGGAGAAAGTCGGAAGGTCCGTATGTCGCAGTCTTGGTCTTGCCATTTTCTCCAGGGTAGCTGCCAGGTGTTCTATGCTGTTCCTGGCTCTGGTAGGTGTCGGTGATCTTCCTCGTGCCGTGTCGAACCGGAGCTGCTTCATCTCGTCTCGTCTGGAGCTCTCCTCCCCCCGTGAAGTGAGCGGGTTCTTCATCAGCCAATCGTCCACTTTACGTAGGGGTTCTTCCCGTGGGAGGGCTTCCGCTAGCTGCTCTTCGTGCATGCTATCCTCGTCGTTGATAACCGACACTTCCACTGCTAGCCTCTTCTTGATCAATTCTGCTTCCAACTCTAATTCCTTTCTTCTTATCGCGGCCAACTTTTCTGCTGCTTCCAGTTCCGCCACTCGTAGTCGTGTTGTAGCGCTGTTGGTTGATCGTACCGACCTCACTGATCTTGCGGGCGACCTCATTCTTTGCTGTTCTTCAGTTCTCGTAGCAACCCCAGAAGGTCCTGCCGTGCTAGCGTCCGCTCCCTTTGAAAAAGGTGACGCCGGCGGTTCTATCGACAGTCTTCGTAGTCGCTCCTTCTCTATACGCGCTGCTTCCTGTAGCTGGGCGCGTCGTTTTTCTTCCACGTCCGCTGCCTCTCCCTGACTTCGGGTTATCACCATCTTGAACGTGGAGTTCCTTGTTCTTCAACACGTAGCGGGTTTCTTGATCCGTCCCTGACGAGTCCCGTGCCCAATGATCCTTTTCTTGATTCGCCACTGAAATCTGGATCCACCCTTAGTCGACTGTCCCTCTTCTTTCAGGACCAGTGGTCAACGAATATCACCTCAACGGGGCCCCTTCCGTTCGTCAGGAACCGGTGAAATCTTCGTCTCCACTTCAACGGAGCCCTCTTCTAAGCGAGACTAGTAGATCTTGATTTTTCTTCCCTTAGTTGGCGTAATCTTGAACCGTTGGTTTAATCTTCGCGCCGTAGACTCGTTGTTGACACGTCGTTTCCGTAGGTACTTCGTCGCAGATTCTTCCGTTCTTATCCGACGCTCGAAGGACCAGGCTGTAGTGGACTGTAGATTTTGGTTCTTGTTGAAATAAAACACTGCTTCTTTTCTTCAGGTTTATTTCTTGTTCTTTTCTTTGGAGATCTTCTTGTTTTGATTTTCGGAGAACGACTGACTCCACGAGCAATCCCGCGCTTAATTTATACAACTTCCCGGTGGGGATATAGAACAATCTGGAAATGCTCGCGAGTGAATTAACCAATCAGAATCGAGGACAGAAATATCTGGAATTTCTGTACATTACCTTAAGTATGACGGAACTTTACCGTAACGAGAACTTTTATACTTTAAGACATATTTTTACATAGAAATATCCATATTTGATATAGCAAACCTTATATAAACTTACTCAGAATTCACTAATCTATCCTACAAAAATATAAAAACACCAAAAAGTCACTATCAGAAACATAAGTTCTTATCATTACGTAATCTTATTTCACATTATCAATTCACTAAATAGGCAATTTTTATAAGTTTCTTATCTAAAACCGATCAAGTTCACCTAGAAAACATTAATTATGTACACAAAACACTCACTGTCCTATCAGTCTTTCGTTAATTTAGCACTTTTAGGTTGGCAGGCTCGGCGTCCATTACACTGGGTGTCAGATTTTCTGGCTTCTGTCTAGCCGTAAAGACTGCCGGGACTGACGGCACGACAGCACGTAGAGGGCTACATTGGATGTCACCTATCCACGAACCAACCTCATCAAGCTCTACTTTACCTAAAAGATCGAACCGTGCTATTATTATTATTTAACTACGAGCAATGTTTTAAAATAATCGTTACAAAACGAGTTCTCAAACACTCACAAAAACACAAAACCTCAACAAATGTCCCGTTCCCGTACATAGTCCTAATTTCATCAGACCCGCACTCGAATTATTAATTAAATACAAACAACACTTGGCCCAATCACAATGTTAACAAAAGTTTCATCTGAAAACAGTGGCTCCGAAACTTTTACCCTCGCAGATAGGTTCTAATCACGAAATAATCTCAAACCTGTTGAGGAAAGTTAGTTGTTAGAACTGTAACAAACTGTGGGGAAGTTGTAACAAAAGCATTGTTCTGATCTGACTTCAATGGTGGCCTGGAAAGATGGCCATTGACTGTGTATACAATGGCCCTTAGACTTGTGCAAATTACTGTAGAATATCGCTGCTTGCGAGGTTGACTAATACAGCACATCAATATAAGCTAGGTAGGTGTGCCATTTTCCTTGGGGATACGTAGAAACGGTAGATAATTAAAAACGTTTAATACGTTTATAATACTCATTTCGCTACGTCAAATTTCGTACAAAAACTGAGTACACTCGCAAGCTTAAACAACACTTCGTTGATTTATTTTCTAAATTACTCAACACACATTAAACACATAAACTACCCATTACCTACAATATGATTTATTACTAAGACGTAAAGAGCAGAATTGTAGAACGATGTTAAAATTACTCGTAACGAGAATTATGAAGCTATGTTAATAGCAACTATTTGTTTCTTGTTTAACAAGCAGCACTCGTAACAAAGTTTATAATAGGAAATTCTCATCACTATAAAAACAATATTCCGCTGCAGATTTTCTTAATGTAGGTTACGAATCTACGGAGAGAATTCAATGCAGAAAATTCAATGCGAACTTTGAGAAACACTGATGCATGAATTCATGACAGTAGATAAATAACTACGAACCTAGCTGTGTTTGTGAAATCTGATAGATTACAAACATGACATATTTAGAGAATGTGTTTTATTCATTTATTTCATTTCGTTTGGAAAAGGAATAGAAGCAAAAAAAATGGTCTAGCTTTGCTCTTTGACTACGATTTACGATTAAATAACTACATTATCTATATTAATTAATAATACAAGAGTTTGTTTGTTTGTTTAAATGCGCTAATCTTTGGAAGTATCAGTCGGATTTGGAAAATTCTATTTGTATATGATAGCCACATTCGTTCATACATTACAACGGGAAATTCCTACGGAAACGGGAAAAAATGGATATACGCGTACGAAGTCGCGGGAAAAAGCTATTGTGATTATAAGTTTGGATAAATGGATGTTTGTTACTGACTCACGTCAAAACTGCTGAACGGATATCGATGTGATTTGGCAAAGGCTCCTGGGAGTATGTTCCCTTGGGACAATTCCCGACATTCACGAGGGCGAAGCCGCTGGTAGAAGCTAATCTAAAATAATAATACTTAATAAATTAGTGTAACCTTAGGAGGCTCTCGTTAGGCGGCATAATACATGGCTTTCGAAATCAAGCCCTTTGATTGACTTAGAAAACGGTACTTCAGGATATGCTCGAATTGTTAAAGGGGTCTTCTCTCTGGAGCCTTGACTGCTGGTAGCTCGGTCCTTGTTCCCGATACCGAGTTGCTTATTTTATCTTTTAATTAACGTCTTTGTTAAATATTAAACAATTAGTCCAATTTTTACCCAATTTTGACCCGAATCACCTCTGCTGACCTATGCATCTCATTTTCCCGAAGTCTAGTGTGTGCCACAGTTGTATAATTTGATATGATCTTAGATATTTCCAAAAAATAACACAGAAATAGAACAGTTATAATTATTACAATGGCGATGCCGTATTAGGTTCTCAAAGGTTTTCTTAAAATAGGTACCTACAGATTAATGAGATTTAGAAAATGTTCTATTTTCGGAACTCTCTTGAGATTCCACTGTAAGATATTAATTATAAGATTGGTTTATTATTAGCTTAACCTTTCAGTCACAACCATGTCTTTTCAATAACAGCTTGATTAATCATACAGCTATTCAGCAATACAATAATGTCAATGCCAAAAGCAGGACCGCCTACAGTTACAGACTCTTACTTCGTCACAGACCCATTCAGATCTGTTTAATATTTCAGCAAGTTGAGGGGATAATTAAACCCTTTAGAAATGGCAGGTTTTATGATGAAATAATTACTATGTGCTGATATGGAAATCTGTCTGGGACGAATATGTTGGTGTGAGTTTTGAACGTTGGTCTGTGTGTTTAGGATAATTTCTGAATCTGCAGGATGGTGGATGAAACTGGAAAATTTGGCTTTAAATATTGAAGAGGAAGTAAATAAAAAATATTCTACCTTTATAAAAATTAATATACTATCTACCTTCAAAAGAAGAAGTAGGTATTTTTTCATATAAACATCCCAAGATAGAGATACTTCGTATCAGATATATTATCTCCGTTGCCTTGAGTTCCCTACGTCAGTGGAAAATGAAGCGACGCTCACGGAACTAGAAAATCTTGACATCCGTAAAGATATTAAATTCTTTGTTATCGCTGAGTACAGCGAGATTTAGTATTTACAGTAGTAAATACGAGTCGAACCTCTATGCACATGATTTTAATGGCGTTTCTTATAATAAGCGTTCACTACATTGTTGTTCGGGTTAATATTCAGGCATATACCTATGCAACTTTTTCATTTGATATGTATAATATTTTCGACGTGAACCAGAATAAACGCTAAACCTGAAAAGGGGTCACTCGACTCATCATTATAAATAACTAGCTTCCACCCGCGACTTTGTAAGCATTAAAATGTATAAAAAGTAGCCTATGTGTTATTCCAGGATATGTACTATATATGTGTCAAATTTCATCTAAATCCATTCAGCCGTTTTTGCCTGATTGTTGCACAAACATAAAAACTTTCACATTAATAATATTAGTAGGATTTTTACCATGGGACAACCCTGAATAGCGAATATTGGTTGTAGAATTAGAGTAAATATTATGGTATGAAAGTGAAAATATCAATGAAAGTTTTCTATCTATTCACTCCGTTTTCTCGGTAGGTTTACCTGTAATAATTGTTTTTTTTTTGGAAAGTTGTTTAATAAATTAACCTCATTTCAGCAGCAAAACACATTCTGTGCTCGACATTACATTCCTACAAAGAAACCGTGCTTCCTAGGTAAACTTGCGTTAAGTTAAGCTCTCTACGTCAAGATTGAAATAACCGAATTTTCTCTTAAATTCGAAGTACGTCGTACACAGGGAATTTAAAACATCTGTAAAATTCGGAGAATCGAGGTCACAGCCGGTGCCCGGAGGCTCGAGTCGAGCCCAAAACGCCGGTAGGACTTTTGATATATTTCAACGAATTTCTTCGAACTCAGTCTTCGTCGTCTGACGTCCTCTCGTGTATTTTTCGTTTAGTTGTTTTGAAATATGGTAAAGAAATGAATCGATAGTGCTTCTAATGGAAATCGGATTAGTTTTCTATTAGGAATTTTGATTTAATGGTAAATAAAGAGGCGATTGTGGTTTGGTGATGGTAAAATACTGGTATTCAGCTGAATCCGGTTTGACTGGAGGCCGACCCCAATATAGTTGGGAAAAAACTAGGCAGATGGCAGATGAAAGAGGTGATTGTTCAAGTTTTACGATCTTGATTTTCTGCGTCGCGAGCGTAGTTTATGCGCCTTCATTATTCCCTCAATTTTCATACATAGAGACGCCCGGAACTCAGAAATAGGCCTTTGTCCCGCAGTGCAATAGAACAAGCTGAAAATAATATAATAAAACAAAACATTCAGTGTTTAATACAAAAGAAAGTACCCAAGCAAAGCTGTTAATATCTTATAAACGTTTAAAAGATGAGCAATAAAAACCGCTTTTGTACATTGAAATTGAGAAAAAGTGGCGAATTTTCCGGCTTCCATTATCGGGCTTTTGGCCGCTTGTAAAAGGAAATTGAATTCATTACATATTATAGTTCGTTTCTTTATAGATACAAGAGACTTTCTCTTTGAACGTTCATTGATCTATACTGAAATGAAGCCTTAATTTTTATGGTTCACAATACGTAGGTACCTACATTTTTTGTTATACTTCATTTGTGCGTTTTATTAAAGGAAAAGTACCCGTTTTTCAAGATTTTATGTAAGATTGTCGTTATATTACTTACTAGGTTTTGCCCGTATCCGTACGCGCATATCCCGTTGTTTCCCGTTCCCGTATAGCCTATAAGCCTTTCTCTTGAATGTAACTATCATACACAAAAATAATTTACCAAATCCGAATAGTAATTCCAGAGATTAGCGCGTACAAATAAACAAACAAACTCTTCAGCTGTATTAAATACGTATATAGATTTGGATCGTCTTAGGAAACATAGCGACTTAGAGCAAGGGTGACCAAGTGGTTGAAATGTTATAAAAACAGGCCAACAAATTGCCTGTTGGTAATGCATATTTATGCATTACCAACAGACAATTCAACAAAACTTAGGACAGCGGTCCTGCTATTTCAACGTTCATGGGTTCCATAACACCAACAGACAAATTGTGTAATGTTATGCATCACCATTTATCGGTGGGTAAAAAAAACAAGGTATTTCGTTGTTAAGAATGAGTAAGCTTTTCATGGAATATTTGAATATCTGAGTAGGTAGGTATACATAGCTACAATATTCATTGACCTTTCAAGCTTGTTGAAGGACAAAAACCGTCCTTTTTCCGAAGAAAATGCCGCAATGTTTTGTTAATCTTTTATTGTTTTACTCAAATAAAGGTTCCATGTAAACGTTTTGTTGAACAAGACTCCGTAGGTAAACACATTCACAAAATCTCTTGACTGTTTCTCTGAAAATGAATTACCAACCCCTTATGTTTACAATGAAAATAAACTCCATTGATAAAACGGAAATTTTCCTTAATGACTAGAGAATCCACAATGGATCCAACATTAATATTGAAGACAACCCTTAATTTTGAATAACATCAAAGCTTGATTGACGTAAACTTTGGCATTTGGGTACTTAATAATTCCATACCTAAAAAAGTTGTCGGTGTCTCGATTTTAGATTCATTATTTTTATATGTCAGTGAGTAACTGGGTCTTGAGGGATTTTGTAGAGTTGGATAACAGTTTATGATCTTTCTTCAGTTTTTGTGGACTGATATAGAGAGGAGCGGTGGGCGGGACCGATTTTATAGTTGATTTTCCAGTGACTGAACCCTTTTTGTTACCTTTCGTGACCTCTTGGAAATGGGATTGAGTCCCTTGTAAGTGATCAACATATATCAGGTAAAATAAGGGTAAAATGCGATCTGAATTTTTGGTTACTTCTTCCGAAACAGATGTTTTAACCACTTTTTCTTTATGAAAAGGGCTTTTGATTACAGCTGTTTTTATGTTAGTAGGTAAATATTGATTAGTGATAAAATAAAATTTAAAAAAATATACTGCAACGATAGCGATATTGAGAATCATTTTTAATTTTTCGTTAAATACTTAAAATCGCTATCTCTTTAGCTCCAAAATCTATTTCTAAAAATTCTCAAAGTATTTTTTTTCCGCGACGTATTTTGCGTACGCTTACAATTAAGACCTTTTAATGATGATCTTCAGATGAGGAAAACCGGGATAAGCCGCTGTATAAGCGTTATATTTACGTCAAAGACGATTTAGTGTAGATGCTTGATCCCGAACAAAGGAGGTACGTAATTTAATTCCGTACAAATTAGGTTTGTCGGCAAATTGATGCCATTTTCCTCCGTCGAATTTGTTTTTGGTATATTTATATTGCTGTTTCTTATAAGGTGAATCGAAGAGTTCTTTATTAATCTGCTAGCTTTTGCCCGCGACTTCGTCCGCGAGGAATAGTTACTTTGGGCAGCCATTTGAATTTTTTAGATAAGTACTAATTTTTCATGTTTTTAGAAACTTTTGTCCCCTATTTCAAACCCTTCAAACCCTTTTCTCGCGACAAGATCTATGTCCTTTTCCAAGGTCTAATCTATCTCTGTACCAAATTTCATCTAAATTGGTCCAGCCGTTTGCACATGCAGAAGTAACAAATACACACACACTCACAAACTTTCGCCTTTAAAATATTAGTGTGATAGTGTGATGTGATGTGATAGTGTGAACTGTGATATAGTGTGATGATAGTATGATGAATTGAATTTTGGTATTGGATGAATATTAAAGTGTTGTAGTGCAGCAAACTCATCTGCAGTATTATTCTGTTTATATCTCCACACAGTTTACACTGTTACATATAATTTGAACAATAGCCATTCCACACCAGCGGGCCAGTAAACGATTACCTTTATATATAAGAAACGATAAGTACAATTAAAGGAAAAACTTAACTTTGTAGTTGAAACATATTTTTCCTATACAAATATGTACGTCACGGTAATTTTTTCTACTGCAAATAGAAATTTGTAATCGCAAAAAAAACATTTTGCATGTGATAAAAGTATAAATTATGAATTTTCAAACATTTTCTAAAAAACATTACCTAAACTATTTTTTTATCAAATAATACAATAAGTATGTTTATGACCAAAACATCGGACATGTTTAAAAGTAATTTTTAAAACATTTTTCTTAATGGAATTTTTAGACATTAATTTTGTGTGACGTTAATATCCGTTTATTATAATAAAATGTTGAGCATTCATTTACTTACTTACATTAAAATTGCCCAGACCTGCTTCATAAAGTTCTATCAGCACTAGTTGCATTAACCTAGATTTTAATCGTGTCATAAAAGTTTTAATTAATTCGAACAAAGCTTTTCTTCAGAGTTTCACTAGACTGCCCGATTTATCTTACTAATATTATAAACGCGAAAGTTTGTATGGATGGATGGATGGATGTTTTGTTACTCTTTCACGCAAAAACTACTGAATGGATTTTGATGAAATTTGGCACAGTGGTAGATTATAGTCTGGAATAACACATAGGATACTTTTTATCCCGGGAATATGTTCCCTTGGGATAATTTCCGACAATCACGCGGGCGGAGCCGCGGGCGGCAACTAGTCTTGAATATGTACACGGATTGTTACAGTATTTTCAACCTGAATTGTTGTTTGAAAATAACACATTTCTTCTAAGGGTTAGGCATAGAAAGGTATATATGTCACCAGAAAATTGCAGTGTCCGTAAGATTGTAATAAATCTTTATTAGGTTATAATTTCTCGATATATTATGAACAAATCATTTTGTATACAATCAATCCCATCCAAATTCAATAGTTTCCAATATCTGTGTCTTATATAGAAAAAAAAGTTTACAATTTCACGCGATGTTTTACAATCTTACGGCGTCTGTCATTATCCGGTGACATATACACCCAAACAATAGCACAATCTAATTACGGGAGAATATTTCTGTAGCTTTGTAATGTGGACGATTTATTGTCATAGGCTCGCGTTTGACATGTTAACCACAAGTTCTGTTCTAGCTTGCGAAAAATGATTTGATTTAATAAAAATATGTATAAGGATAGATAGACAGATAGGCCATTTATGTGGGTTGGTATGGTATTACTATACCATACCAACACCCCTTGAGCACTTAGCACAAACCCATACCATACTTGGTATGGGTTTGTGCTAATTGCTCAAGGTGTATTGGGTTGAGAATATATAAAGAAACCTATTATATAATATGTAATTTAATTCAAATGTCTATTTTCCTTAGTTATCAAAGAAAACCAAGATATCATCCAGTAACAGTTCTGACCTCTGACTTTATGAAAATAGAGTTTTTGTCAAACTATTTCTTGAAAAACTGTCAAATTTTGGCATTAAAGATGAGATTTGGCACATTCTTAACACATTATTATTATTTACTACTCTCTAACTAAAATCCGTCCGATTGCAAAGCATTCGCATCGACCTATCGACCAATTAATTGGAGTACTCCTACCCCATCATCCCATGTTGCGGGAGCAATGACCTTTCAACCACAATGGCGGCCCCTCGCAACCTCAGTCGAGAACCTATCACTTTTATGAAGCCAATTAGTTACTTGAGTGATGGTCGTCTAGGAAAACTAGCTACTAGCCACACTCTAGGGAAATAAAACTATGTTGAAGCTGGGTTAGGAGACTAGGGTTTAATCTAGATAATGCCTAATGAAGGCTTAACAGATTGATACTGAGTAAAAGCTCTTCTGTTGAATGAAGTTCGCCCCATCGTCGACTTTGACTCTGTCATCTATGACAGAGTCAAGAGCAAACCTATATTAAATTACAAACCTATTCACTCTTGATTAAAAGACTCCCAGGTTGTACCTGGGAGTCTTTTAATCAAGAGTGAATAGGTTACTTCTAGGCAAGCGTGCTCCATCTTCGACCACATCATCGCTTATCATCAGGTGAGATAGTGGTCCAACGCGTGCATGTAAAAAGTAAAACTAAATATTGGTACAAAATTAATTATATGCTCATTTTTGACTACGCTTGCCGAGGTCGGTTTGTGGATGGATGATCATTCGTAACACGCCGAGACTCTTCCGTGACTCGAACAGCAAGTTAAAGCGTTGGTCCCGCATGCCACTTGTAGATATTTGACAGTGGGACACGGGTAGTCAGAAGCTAGAAAATCTGACATCAGTCTTGCCAAGGTGGCCAACCCAGTGTGAGTAGCTGGGAAAAGGCTAGGCAGATTGAGGAGTAACTAGATGAGAGTAGGCAACGAAGACCAAAATAAAACTGGACTAGTGCGAGTCGGACTCGCGTTCAACGGATTCCGAACGAATTTCATTTTTGTACCATGTTTTTTTAACACGATATACTTCTTATGGATTTTCCTGTATTTTATATATATGAACTACTATTTGCTTTTTCTTCAAAATTTTAGACTCAGTGGTTGGAGATAAGCGGAAATGTTAATTTTTCGTCTAATTTCTTGATTAGCTTCAAAACTGTTAATTTTAAAATTATATTAATTAATTTTAAATATAATTAAAACCCTTACAATAAGTCTTTTTATTTGATATGTCGCACGGTACAGTTTGAAAAACTTTTTTTTATTTACGTTACGCGTCCGTGTTTGGGTCACAGAATGTCATATGTGTACCAAATTTCAACAGAATCGGTGCTGTAGATTCGGAGAAAATTGGCTGTGATATACGGACAGACAGACAGACAACCGAGTTATTCTATAAGGGTTCAGTTTCGTACGGATGTTAGGAACCCTAAAAATAATTAAATTACCATCTAAAGAGGCTTATGTTTAGCACTGGATGGCCTCTTATAGAAATAATCAATCAACCTAAAAACTAATGATTAAGCACGACATTATGTTGTTACGCTAATATCTTCAAATATCCATCGAAATACCTCTGGAATAACTTGGAATTATTCTCAGATAGTCTTCCAAGCAATTCCAATTACAAAGTCAATGATATCATCTCCTCGATACATCGATCGAACACCCTCACTTATTACATGGCCATGGATGGTGGCCTAACCTTGACCTTGTTTTACTACTGAACATTATGAAAATATTACCCTAATTCAATTGACGTAGCGTCCCGCTACAGGGCAAAAGCAACCCTTTTCCCTTTTTTGGCAGTGTTATCGATAGTAGTTAAGGTCGTCCAGGCAAATAAAGCATGTTTTTTTAAGGATGGGCAATCATCAAATGAGTTCTTCTGCTCTGGGCGAAGCGAAAGGGAGTGTCATACTCTTACTGACTAAAACCCATCCGTGTTCCTCCCAATGCCCTTTGCGTTCCAAGACCACGGTGACTATTTCGAACAAATTCCGAAACCCTGGCAGGCACTGGTCTTAGCGGGCCCCGTCTATTATACTGACAACACTTTGAAGCCGGGCCTGGGTTTTATCAGACAGCGAGCCCCCCATCGCTCGCCGTCCTAACCACTTCTAACCACTCCTCAACCACTGTATGGTTGGGTACCTATGCCTCTATTGTGGCTCCTCAAAGAGGGGCCCTCTTTGAGGAGTCAAAATAATGGCGTAGGCACCTAACCATGCAGTGCTGCAAAGTTGTTTAGTGTATGCTCACTCGTTCGGTACAAAACTTTCTTCATAAGTAAAGATAGTCCAATAACATAGGCGATGATCTAATAATCACTAGTAGGTACATACACATAATATCCTCATATATTGCTTGAATGCCTTTGATATAGCTGCTAATATGGAATCATCCTTGGCAATCTCTCAAGGAAAAAACTTCAATAAAGTAAGATGTGATGACGTCATAACCACCAATACATGAAACCCTCACTCTATCAAGGCGACGGAAGATAGACAGCCTTTGGCTCCTCAATACATAGATGAAATCAATCTCAATCAGCCAATCCTATTTCCAACTATATTGGGTTCGGCTTCCAGTGACACCGGATTCACTTGACACGGTACTTCTGGCTTCAACTACTGACAGATTTTTGCCTTCTGACAATCCGTAATGAGTGCCAAAGATGTACAAATGACAGCCGAGACCAACGGTTTAACGTGCTTTCCGAAGCACGGAGGATTCTCGGTATGGTAAGATCCTCACTCATCCACAGACCGACCTCGGCAAGCGTTGCTTAATATTGAAGATCTACACGTGCGGCTGTTAATATTCAGCCACGAGCTCCTCTTTGCATATGCATATATGAAATAATTTTCGAAAATCTTCAGGCCAATATCATAAGCGACGGATGACGTCATAATACAACCCTCTCATGTTCCAGGGCGACGGAAGGAGGTCTGGCGCCAGGCGGCGATGGAGACATGCCAGTGGGCGGGCCCAAGACGCCGCAGCAGATCGCGGCGCAGCGCCGGCTGCAGCAGACGCAGGCGCAAGTCGATGAGGTAAGGACGTCTTTTAGGATCTAGACAAGAGTGACTTCGAATCAGTAGCAACGGCCGTCAAAAAATTCAACATATGGAATTTGCATGGCGTAGACTGTGTGACCATATAATGTAGCGAACTCGGAACTTGTAAATACTTGAAATTGACGTTTTGATATTGTCACATAAAGTTCCAACATGTTCCTTTACGGCATTGACAGTCATGTGGTATCGAAACGTCACGTGGTCTAATACCTCACATTTTGACTTTTCGACAATTGTTAATGCTGATAGTATGTCACTATCTTGATATCTTGCTGTATTTTACCATGAAAACGACGGACATGCCAGTTAGGTATTACACGAGGCATACCGATGCTTTGCCAATTCCAGCGTAACAGAGATAATTTATTAATTTGGGTCTCCAACAAAGGTTTCATAGCTGTAAGATAAATCACAGTGATACAACTGATTCATTCATGTGTGGTCCTTCAGTTACAGGAAACCACAGCATGCACGTAAAACTTGGTGTCATAATATAAATTGTAATGCATAAACTCAAAATAATTGTGAATTACTAGAGCAAAAAAATTATAACGCTGACATTGATTCTTCCCAATAATAAACTGAATTTCTTAAAGTACCTACACGATAATTAGATAGCCCTCTCGATAATCTTTACTTCTTCTTAGCGTGGTGGTGGCAAATAAACTTATTAACCGACTTCAAAAAAAGGAGGACGTTCTCAATTCCAATGTTTTTTTTTATTCTATTTGGCTCAGTACTCAGCAACGGCAACACCGTTCACTTACGCAGCCATGAGGTCCTCATATATAGGTACAGGTGACAGGTTTATGTTTCCGAACGCATACGACCCTAATCTCTTCAAAATTAGAGTGAACAGGCCTCTTCTGGGTAAGCTCGCTCCATCGTCGACTTTGTCTCTGTCTATCTATGACCTAGACTAGAGTCAAGAGCAAACACATATTAAATAAAAAAATTAAAAAAAATGTCATGCGGCGCAAGACAAGAGACCCATGGACTGATCTTTACTGATTTGGCACGAAACTTAAAGAAAATATCTCATGCCGTCGCCGTGCTGTAAAACAATTGCTAATTTTTAACCGACTTCAGGAGGAGGTTCTCAATTCGACTGTTTTTTTTTAACGACTAACATGGTTTTGCATTTGTTATTTCTTCTCACCTTATTCAAAAAATGATTCTAAACAGAGGAGGAATAAACCAAAAATAAAGTCAGACCAAAAGCTGTCCCGATGTTTTTATGTAGGTACACGTCATAGCTAGACAGCCCAATGGTGTGGAGCCACACCCAGCGGACTAAGTCTCTAGTCTCTAGAGTTATTAGATATAGTTTTAAGTTCCTACTTACAATATAAAAATCTAAATGACTAATATATATTATTATTCCGTTTAATCGTTTTCTTAAATATATTATTATTATTATTATTTTTATAGTGGTATGACGTTGGACGACGATGTGGACGTGTAGATCGAAGATCTGAAAGCCAAATTCTCGAACTTAAAAAGCGTTTAAAAAAAAGTTGCAAAATCAATGCCAAAACTTGTCAAAACGTAGGGTAATTATAACGTAGGGCGGACGCTGTTTAAAATACAAGAGTCAGAGAGAGAAGTCAGAGGGCTACATCTGACTTCTACAGGTCAACTTGATATATTACAGGATACCAACCCCAGACATGCTTAACCTAATTGTTTGGTTGTTTTATTTATAAAAAAAATGTGTATAACGAATAGATTCATGACATGAGTCATGATGGCATGAGTCAGAGCCTCAGAGGCAACTGAGTGAGACATTTGAGCTCGATTGGCGTGGGAGGATAATTTACTCTCTGCCACACGCCCTTCTTCATTCATTCGTTCATTCATTGTGATGTTAGAAGATGGTTTCAGGATTATATGCAATTTTAGACTTATACATTTTAGTTAGTTGTTTTATTTTAAATTTATATAGTTAGATTAATATTTAAAATATAAAATGTACATGTTTACAAAATAAATATATTGTATTTTAGATTTGGTCATAACTTTAAATGGGAATTTCAACAAATGTTTAAGGGCTTGTTTTACCACGTATGACTAAGTAAAGGGAACTTAATAATAGGTATCTTACTTGGCAGATTACTTGATTATCTTTTTTCTAATTGATTCGGTGAGTAGCGTCGATTTGAGCATCGTAAAATAAACTCTAAATTGGAGTATTCAAGTTTTGATTGAATATAGTTTCTTACTATTTGTATGAAACAGCCTGCTGCTTCAAACGCCTTTCTAAAATTGCTTGCAGGTGACCACATATATATTGGTATCAAAACACAAATAATATGTCCTTAGAATATAAAGGATAGAGATTACCATCATGAGTCAGAGCCAGCAAGCAAGCGTGACATTTGACCCCGTGGCAAGTGTATTTACTGCCAAAGAAAATAACCTTACATTTTTTTGATTTCTTAGAAACTGCTGTTGCTTTCCTGAATTTACCACGATGACTGAAATCTATTTTTGACATATTCATTGGCATTTTCAACCACTATAATTCATAATATATTGCAGCTTTTAAAGTTTTATTCCAAAAAATATATATATTTATTAATTATCTAGCTGACCAAACGTTGTTTTGCCACAAAATTATTTCTAGTAATAATTAAAGTACAAATATCGCTATTAAAAAATAGGGGTTGGTGGTAGAAGAAGGATAAAAAATCAAGGGTGTACGTATTTTAAATGCCAAATCATAAAACAATTAAAATAAAAAAATAGGCCACAAAAAAAAAAAAATTTTTTGATGGACCAGCCTTATCACTTAGGGGTATGAAATATACTATTTAAATAATTTACGTCCTATTCTCAGACCTACTGAATATACACACAAAATTATTAAGAATCAGTCGAGCCGTGTCGGAGGAGTTTTGTTACAAACACTGTGACACGAGAATTTTGAATATTAAATATAAAGCACATAGATTAGCGTCATGAGTCAGAGGCAGCAAGCGAGCGTGACATTTGAACCCCGTGGCAGTGTGGGCGCACTATTTACCGCCTGTCGACACGCCCAGTCGCCCCTGTCCATTCTACGATGTTGTGGTCTAGATTAAGTTATTGCTTTGTTATTACAAATAAAACTTTTTATTTGATAGCCATGGTTAACTGTACACATATTATTATTTATAGTTGATGAAATTGTACAGTAAGCAGGTCAGTTGATACAATACCGTTTTTTTTATATGGATGGGAAATCATCAAATGACTCCTTCAGCTCTGTGTGGAGCGGAAGGGCGTGTCAGACTCTTACTGACTAAAACCCATCCGTGTTCCTTCCGAAGCCCTTTGCGTTCCAGGGCCGCGGTGAATCTTTCGAACAAATTCCGCAACCCTGGCAGGATACAATACCGGTAGACATTGATATGTTATTCTACCCCAGGTTTCCATTTCGGTTGTGATTCGAAGAGCTTTTGCTTGATTGGGCGGATCTTAAAATTTCCAGAGCAATTATAAAATTGATATATTTTGACAGCACGGTTGGCGCAGTGGTTAAGCGATTGACTGCTGCGCTGCGTGTCGCGGGTTCGATTCCCGCACGGAACAATTATTTGTATGGCCTACAGATAATTGTTCCGGGTCTGGCTGTTTGTGTATGTGACTTTGTATGTTTGTAAATGCACCCACGATACAGAAGAAATTCCTAATGTGGGGCAACGTTTTAAAAAAAAAAAGAAAAAAAAAAAAAAGTTGTCACATACAAATATAACACCAGTATCTCACAGTGAACTAATCAATTTCAATCGCAGGGCTCCTTCCACACACAACACAGTGTACGTGTTCAATACAGGTGCACCATAAACTCTCATTTACGACACAAAATGGCCGATCTGATCACAAACGTCACCGCTCCCAGTCACGAAGCAGGAAATTAAACGCCTGTCGAACGACCAACTATTTGATATTAACACTAACGTAACGTCGGATGCACTCTCCACACCGGAGGTTAGGGACAAACAAATAAACAGAGGTTAAAGCTCTACTTACGAAGAAGAAAATACACGAGGAAAGGATAACGCTACAGGAACGCTACGTTTCGTACTTGCCATTTCTTTGTAATGGACTAAACTAGCCGCCGCCCGTGGCTTTGTTTGCGTGTAATTGGTATGTGTTCCCTTCCCCCTTTATAAGTTAGCCTTTGAGTTATTCCGATGTATAAACTATATACAGTCAAGTTGCATCGTTAAAAAAAACGTTCGTTAGCTTTTGCGTTAAAGAGTAACAAACATCCATCCATTCATCCTCAAAAACATTTGAAAGTATTAATTGTTTTTTTTTTTTTAATATGGGTTTGCTCTTGACTCTAGTCTAGGTCATAGATGTCAGAGACAAAGTCGACGATGGAGCGAGCTTACCCAGAACAAGCCTGTTTGCTCTAATTTTGAAGAGATTAGGGTTGTATGCGTTCGGAAACACAGAGTCACACACTTGTAGGAAGTAGGATTAGCATGAAGTAGGATAGGATTGTGGAATATGTAGGTACTGATGAAACAACAGAATAGGTATTCGTTTCATGTTTCACACATCCTAATTGCAGAACCGTAGAGGTTCATTCAGGATCCATTACGGCTTCCGTACCGTACTCTTGATTCTCGGAATTTATTGGGAAGTAATTTACCTCGGCATGCAATCTTTAGCAAAAAAGCTTTTGTTTAATTTTTTAAGGTTTCGTTTCATGGTGATTGAAGCGAAACCACCATGCATGCTACGTAGGATGACGTTGTATATTTGTGCATGCAATTGCATGTATAAATACCATCCATGTATTCTTATTTAGGACAACTAACAAACATATTCGATTAAACAGAAAAACATTTCATTTTCTTCGTAAATACAACAAAGAAACTATTTCCATTGAAAAATACCAGTTTCAAAGCTCTATTCAAAAAGCAATCTCATATCATTTCGAATAAAGCTCAATATGATAAAAGGCTATACTTAAATCCCAAGATTAAAGTTCTCTATAGTCCTTGTAGAATACTACAAGAACGATTTGTCAAGCCCAGTCTCTGACGTCATCAAGCCTGCGCGTGTATCCAATAACGCAATTCTAGGAGAAATAGCTCTTGGAATTGAGGCAAGGGTTTGCTGATATCCTATCACTATGTCCATTATGTATGATTGCGAGGATATGAGCATTTTGTCTAATATATTTTTATGGGGGCCTCTAATAATGGCATAAATGTTCTGTGTAGGTGCCTCGTTGCATGTAGATTTGAGAGAAGAGCTTGCTGTTCTATTTAATATATTGTTACCTGTTCTAAGCATGGTGAATCTAATCAAAGTCAAAGTCAAAACGTTTATTTCAATTAGGCCATTAAACGGCACTTTTGAACGTCATCATTTACAGTTCAGTAAAATAATAGTATTACATTAATAAAGTGACTCTACTGACCATTCGGAAAGCTAGATTTTTATGGAGAAGAACGGACAAGAAACTCCATAGTAACTCTTTTCAAAAAATGGTTTTTTAAAATTTGGTATACAAAAATTAATTTAATATTATGTGAGGACGATGCACCCAGAGTATGGTACTTATAGGAGCAAAGTATTACCTTAATCTTCTTTCTATATAATAATCTTCTTTAATCTTCAAAAATAGTACAACTGTTTTCTGTATCGTTATTAAGACTTTATTTTCATCTTTATTTTCACCTGCCTGTACTATCCAGGATTTAAACGAGGCCAATGATAGAGCTGTACCGGTTGCTGAATAGTGGTCGTACAAAATTTATTTTGAGTCTGATTGACTCAAAATAAATTTGTACGAGTACGAGAAAAAAAGGAAATTTTAGTACTTGCCAATTTTAAACAATCGGGTTGATTTTTCTTGGTTACAATTTAATGACATGGTAATCATGACATTTCTAATTGCAGGTGGTTGACATCATGAAGACAAACGTAGAGAAGGTGCTGGAGCGAGATCAGAAACTCTCTGAACTTGATGACAGAGCAGGTAACCTCAAAGTTGTAAATTTTACACATGCCATAACACGGCACGCTAAGCAGAGAGATGAAGAGAGACTACTATCAATGACATAAATTGAACTCAGTGAATATTTGTGATCGTTACAGATGCACTGCAACAGGGTGCATCACAGTTTGAACAGCAGGCTGGTAAACTCAAAAGCAAATTCTGGCTGCAAAATCTAAAGGTAACAATTTTCTGGTTAAACTATTGAAAGAAACAAAGCAAACATTTTGGGAACCGACATTTCATTGCAAAAAAATCGCCAAAGGAGTTGAAAATATACTTTTTTGGTGGGATTGAAATAATATTGTTTGCAGGCGTTCAAACATAACGTATTTGGTTAAGTTGAAATAGTATTCTTTAAAGAGACTAAAAATAAACTTTTTGCAGAGGATAAAAATAGATGAAGGGTTATAATAATTGGTATTTCCAGCGTTTCAAAGTAATTGGCCTTTAAACCAGTTATAAATAATTGTTTTAAGTATGGTTTCAAAATAACCTTCAATTGAGGGTTAACAAAAATTGCCACTATTTTGCAACCTGTAGTTAGCTTGTACACTACAGTAATGTCGCAGTTATACAAAACCAACGCATACAAAGGTACGATATGATTGCTTACGACAAGGCTCAAAACTGATCATCAATTGAAAATTTATTGCAAAACACCAAGATCGTTAACTCACAGAATCGATATTTATAATTAATCTTTAGCACTTACAAAAGCAATAACGAAAATGATTTAATAGATGTTGAAGTAAACGAACATTTTCGTACTTCGTTCATGTATTTCCAAATTGTTTTTGACTTTGCTTGTGACCCGGCCAGTCTATTCTACAGTGCGATTCTGTGACCATCTAACCGCGTAAGCTTAGGTGAAGTGAACATGAAGTGAGCTGTCAATCCATACAAACAAGATGAAATGACAGTTCACTTTATGCTCACTGCACCTAAGTGTACATGGTAAGACGTTAATAGAATAGACCAGCTGAACTCCTCTCTCGGTGGAAGCTTAGGTGAAATGAGCATGAAGTGAGCTGTCAATCCATACAAACAAGTTGGGATGTCAGTTCACGTTGACAGAATAGACCGGCTGTTTGGTTTTTCTTATAAGTTCTCAATGCTACCCAGCATTCAAAATGTCTTTAGTGAACAAGTCATTGGTTCTAGTCTTAATAGTACCTATTAGTAACATTCTTCTAATCCTTCCAGATGATGATAATCGCAGCTGTCATTGGAATCATCATCTTGGCTCTAATCATCGGTAAGTAAATACAACTCAACAAAATTAATACACATATTAGTAACATCTCTGTTTTGTTACACATTGTATTATTATGTTTTTAGACTAACCATATTATTATTTTTTCCACATTTTCAGCCAACTTTGTGTGAACAAGTTTCGGTAACCGAAGTTTAATTTAGAAGTTACTTGTTATAATGTTAATGAATACTTAGTATAAAACGTATGTTGTTAATTTTTAATTACGTTACTGGTACTAAGCCTATTTTGGTAAGTGGGCAAGACGTATCATTTGTCGTTGTTGATGAGTTCAGTGTTGGCTTTGTCTGTTCTATTGTCACTTCGTATATCTGTCTCTATCGAATAATGTTTCATGCCGTTTCGACATCTTCTAGTTCATATTATAAGTTTGCATTCACATCGGTGGTAAGATCTTTGAGAACTTCCTCAAATCATGCCGTCTCATCTTTCAATTATGTTCCCTCTTTTCACTGTAACCAATCCTAAATCCTGGTGGATTGTATTTATTTTAAGTTAACAAATATTTCTATTCGTTTTCTTGTAGTGGGAACTTTGATTATGATGATCTTCAACTTTTACCGGATGTGAATAGTAACTTATATGTGAAGTTCAGCTTTATTTTGCAAATGTGTTTACTCTTGTGTCTGGGATTGCTCTTGTGATTTAATTATATATATATCTACTCTAAAAAAATCATTATAAAAGACTTAATGAAGAATTAGAAACTAGATAATAAATTGCTTGATATAAAAAGTTATTCTACTTTTATCCAAGAATGCGATGCTTGTCCCAGATTTACCCCCAATTTAGTTTTGCTTAACCTTCTTAAATATGCGTTAAAACATGAATTATTATTTCCGAGATGGACAAAAATAAAATTATCTTGAGAAGGGACACGCTTGAAAATTGAATATTAAAGAAAAAGCTTCAAACAATATATATTGTTATTGCTAATTGGTGCTTTCGACGCTTTGAACCGTATGAATTTTAAAAATAATATGCAAGCCGCTCTAATATCGTGCAATAATATGGAAAATGAAAACTGTTTTCCCTAGCAAGAAAAATTAAAAGGTTGATAAAACAGACTTCAATAATTAATTTTTGGACAATATAAAAAGAATGTTATCAAATTAATATTAAGTTCATCATCATGATCATGTTTATCAATCATCGGTATGGTACATTACAAGTTTTTTCATCATGATCATAAAAAAATGCATGACGAAGAGAACTAAAAAGAATTAAATCACAAAATATTTTGTTCTACTGTGTCGTCTTTTTGATAAAACTCACTGAATTTTGCACATATACATACATATTCAACTAACATAAAATACATATTGTGAGTTCGTCTTGTGCTGCTAAAATATGTTTTTATACTTGAATTTATTTATTAAATTTGTTTTAATATTTTCTAGGTCTGTAAACCACCCAAAGGATTGAGGCTGAGGTATGGATTAATAACAGGTACTTGTGATTTCATAGCTACGAAACATGCACCTATTTTACTCCTTCCGAAAAAAATAATTGAGATGACCTATTGTATTGTATCTGCAGTGTATTCAAGTGTCAAAATTCGTCAGAGTATGTTCAAGTGGATTCACGTCTAAATTTTTCCCCACTTTTCTTCCACACTTATCTTTACAAATGGAAGTTTTCTCGAAAGTTATAGATGGGGTAAAATCATACAGATGATAATTTGCCCCACTTTTCTTCCACATTCCTCCTTTACAAATGGTAGTTTTCTCGAAAGTTTTAATCAAAAGCCTTCGACAAACCTTAAAAACATCAGATAAAGCATCTAAATGTGGAATAAAGTGAAAAATTATTTAATTTCAGGAAACTTAACATCTCAGCAGCCGTAACATCAGCAAAGAACTTTGAAACAATTTTTTGTTTTCTTTCTTAGAAATTAGTGTTGTTAAATGTCCTCTGGATAATATCACCAAAATATATCCGATATTTTGCCACTAAATATCAAATATTTATCCTATCAAAACTTTTTGTAAATTTCGAAATCACGCGTCTTTGACATGATTTCTTTTTTATCACTAACAAATGCTCTGTTTAATACGAAATATAGTATTTTTAGATGATCTTTCTTTGTTATAAATTTTACCACAGAAATTAAATTTTTGCTATTAGATAAGACTTATCAAAAATACAGTAAAATCTCTTGAATATTTTTTACTTTTTCGAAAATAGGCTGTTTCATACAAATGCAATGGTATCATTTCCATTTGGACCAAATTTCTTGAGCATTTATTTGGGGTAATTTCTTTTTGTAAGTTTTTTTAAACGTTTAAATTGTTGAACTTTGATAATATCTACCTACTGTCTACAAATATGTTTATCTGCTTGTAAATCCTACCTACCACTTTATAGGTGTTATATGAATAGATATTTACACTTTATAAATATCAGTCCATTTATGAAATGGACTATCGTTTGGGCTGGTTTCTGTATTCAAAGTTCCAGGTTATCACAAGTTGTAATACCATTTTGATAGCATAGCGTATATTGGGCCCATGTTAGCACCACAGCGGTTAGTAAATTATTTACGTAATATGTTTTAATCGCTTATATAGCTGTAATCTATAACCGTGATCTCTATTTGAAACGAAAAATTTGTACTTAATCAAATTGTTGTTTGTTTAAGTAAAATTAAATTAGATTATATTAAGGACTTGTGCTATCTTGCGTTTTTACATGAATTGTAATCGTAACTGGCCAATATTTTTAAAAATATTTAACCTATCCTGTATAACTACAGCAAATAATGCATTAAATATCTTTTTACTGTGTGTGTATTAATGTATGTAAAAACAGCTTTGTAGTTAGAAATTGTAAAAATTCACAATAGGTAATTAGATGTTTCAAATAAATAGCCACTCATTAGAAATATTAATCATATAATCATGGCCGAGCTACATTTGGTTGTGGTCCGCAATTCCGAGTACATTCCATCGTTACCTATATTGTTTTATCACTGTATACTGCACTGCACCATCGCGTTTGCGGTAATGAGTTTAATATAATTACCACCTATAAATACATGATTAAACGCGAGCATCGACCGAATGTAGTTGTGCCTTTACATTTACGATATAGAATTTATAGTATTGGGAGGATTGGCCAGTAATAATTGAGGCATGGGATTAACATTATCATATTGGAATCGGTTCTTCGTATACGTTCATATCATGTATGGAGACCGATTTTTAATAAAAAGTACGTAAGATGCACATCGTTATTGTTGACAGTCTCATTAGGGGGAGAAATTAGATTGTAATTAATAAGTATGACGTCACGGTTTTGAAATACAATATTTTCATCTTGCAACACTAACACGCGGGGGATTTTTGTGCGTTTTCTTGCCAGCGTTATGAGGTTTTTCAAGCCAATTAATCATCTTCAAAGTAGTCTAAGATTCATGTTTCTACCTTTTATCTGAACGCCTAAAACACCTAGACATTGTTGAACTAATGTAAATAAATTCTTTCAAATAGGCCTCCACCTGGCGTTATTCTTTTAATTCTTGCACTTACCTGAAAGATAACATCAACGAAAAGAACATCTAAATTGGCTTTGCAGCTCACGAAAAGGTTATTAAATCAATAACCCTAAAACAAGAACAAAAAGCTTAACTCATAGACTTGAGGCAAGAAAACAATTTATTCCTCATTATCTAGCCGCGCGACAGCAAAGACAAGTTCATGTTCTTTCTTTCTTAAACAAAACTTTATAATATTGTGTTTCAAAAACGATGACACCAATAACATTCACTGTAAGGTAAAATGATAACACACCAGAAGTATGTTATGGGATTAGATAATAAATATTGGCTGTTACTTATAGCGTTGTTTACTACATTGTGACGTCACTAGTCATCATTATTGCGCTATATATTTTAAACAACATTGTAGGTAAGCCATAGCTATCTGTAAGCATTGTCATGAGTATAATTAAATGAAATAAAAATGTTGTAACTGAAAAGTCGTCTTATTTACTGACCTGCCTATTTTGCTGAATCTTGTTTTTTTAACCAACTACAAAAGAAGGAGGATCTCAATTCGTCTGATTTTTTTAAATAAAACATGACACGATTGCTTCATGGGTCAAAAAACCCTGAAAAGATGATGATGCTGGAATGGAAAACTAAAGTTCGTTTTTTAATCCCAGAGACTAATTTGACAGGTGGAAATGTCAAACTCCAAATTGAAAAAACAAACAACAATCACTGGAGATATCAAATTAGTCTCTGGGATTAAAAAACGAACTTTACGATATTAAGAATATAATTTGTGTAGGTACCAGTACTTGAAAAGGAAGGTCGTGGCTAAATATTAACAGCCGCATGGGTCGATCTTTAAGATTAAGCTACGCTCGCTGGGGATCCATCCATCCGTGGATCCATCCATTCCATACCGAGAATCGAAAATCGAAAAAGCCGTTGGTCCCGGCTGTCATTTGTACATCTTTTACAGTCATTTCGGGATGTTAGAGGCCAGAAAATCTGACACCAGTCTTTCCAAGGGGTATCGTGTTATCCAGTTACTGGGTTTTGGTTGTGGAGGTCAGGTAACCAGTCGGCTCATGGATGCAGTAGGTACTCACCTGTATTAGGTTAGACTGGAAGCCGACCCCATTATAGTTGGTAAAAGGCTAAGCAGATTGATTAATTCCACTTTGTTTGATATGACTATGGGCCAACCATTTGAAAATGAGTCAAGTTCATCCCGACATCCACTTCTAAACCTGCCGCGTCGCCTTTTGCTGTTGATGAACTTGACCGGACCGAAGGAACCATAGGTTAAAACAATTAGAAATAAACGATCAAAATGTGTGCGACTTGTAGATCTCATTAACCAATATACAGGTGATTGCCTGATTCGATCGACCAGAACCAGTCATAGTAAGTGAAATAGCTATGATTTCATACTGAAATTGAGAAAGTCCGCAATAAGCAAAGCGTACATCAAAAAGTGTGTTCTACCTACTACCTTGTCGGAAACAATTAAGTTTATTTTTCCAACACGTGCCAAAAGTGGGTACTATTATACCATTTTATTATGTATTCGTGTCTCGTCTTAATTGCACGTCAAGTACCGTACTTTTATTGTAAACTGTCTCAATAACCAAGATGTTTCCAGAAATTTTCATAGCTTGAAATTTACGACCTTCATTTCCAAACAAATGGCTATTTTATTTATAAATTACTATTTGAGGGATTAATTTGTTCAAGAGCTATCCGAAAAGTATCATTTGACTATCTAGAGTGGGACAGTTTTCGTACCAATTTTTTTTTGGTCGTGATGCAGAAAAAATCAAAACTTAAAATCGTGTTAACTTGAAAACCACCCTGTATGGGCCCCAAGTTTTCGGGGTCAAATCGTTTCCAATGAGCTCTAGTATAGCCCATTTAAAGGAACGAATAAATTACAAATCACCCTGTATATAAAACCCTTCCTTCACTGAGTGACTGACAGGCAACGCACAGCCGAAACGACTGGTCGTAGAAAGCTGAAATTTGGCATGTACGAGTAGGTTCCTTGGGGAGTGTAGGGGAGCACTATGAGAGTATTTTTCGAAATTCCTACGGGAACGGGAAAAAATGGATAAACACGTTCGAAGTTGCGGGCAAAAGCTAGTTATTACTATATATATTCGTAAATGAAACAGCTTGTTTACAAAAATAATACGGATATTGGTCCGTGAATTTGATGGCTGGGACAAATGCCCATTCCAGTAACGGATTCTTACGAAATTAGCTTCATCTTGCTGAACTACAGAGTCTTACGACTTATAAAAGCCAAAATACACTAGAACACCATGATGGCACAACTTATTAATGGTCGCGAAACCAACAATAACGCGCTGTTAATACATTGCATTAACAACGCGGCCACGAGAATGTTGCATTCCCATGGTTTTCTGATACAGGCCTTGACCGAGCGAACCGCAGCTCCTCAAAATTACGTTATGTCTTTCGCATGAAGCCGAAAAAGATATGCGGGCTTATTTCATAGTGCTAATACGATGAACGTGAGCAATCTCTTCCAGGCTCATCGACAATTACTGCACTTCTTACATCTTTGGCAGTCGTTAGATAAAAGTTTGTAGTTGGTAAGACTGATAACCTGTAGAAAACGAACTACTCAGTAACTAGGTTTAGCCTAGGTCAATCTGTTCAAAATATTGGTATTCAACTGCACCCGACAAGATTAAATGATGATCATGCATCCACACATAAACTCACGCCTTATTCCCATGAAGAAAGACAAAAACGTACGTACTCTTGCTTTGTCATACATTACCAATAAGGTCTATGTATATCTTTCTGAAAAACATCACCCAGTGGTGATGATGTAGCGGCATCAAGGCCGCCACAAAAAAAACTAACGAAGCGAAATTTGTACCGCAACAAAAAGAAGCGCAGCGCCATCTATCCCGTCAGCAGCGAACTACTGAACAAAAGCCTGCATCGCGGCATCATTCAGAGTTTTCCGTGCAATTTGAACGTATAAGTACAACAGTCCGAATATTAACTATTTATTTATTTAAACTTTATGTACAATAGTGGTACATGGGCGGACTTAATGCATCAAGACATTCTCTACCAGTCAATCTTTGGGTTATAAAGACTATACTGTGGTAGGTGCACAATAAATAAAAATAAGATTCAAAGTTGAATTTTAACATTTCGGATAGAATATACAGATAATATAATAATATATAATACTAAATTCAATAGCCTTCTATCAGGCGGAAACAAGGTGCGCGCCTTCAACGGTTGGGTCATGCCGGTATTGATGCACTCTTTCGGCGTACTCAAATGGACTCAAACAGAACTTGACGCCCTGGATAGGCGGGTCCGTACACTGCTTACTGCATATCGAATGCATCACCCACGGTCGTCGGTAATGAGACTGTATATCCCGCGAAAGTGTGGAGGTCGAGGCTTCTTAAATGCTAAGACTCTCCACAATCGCGAGATATGCAGTCTCAGGGAATATTTCCTAACTGTCGACGTGGGTATGCATCGAGATGTAGTGGCGGTGGACAAGGGACTCACCCCGCTCTCTTTGGCAAATGAGAACTGGCGCAAACCTGCGGTGCTAGACACTAACGATCGCAGGGC